>CANXYI010258124.1:0-12213 GCA_948208565.1 Hura crepitans | reverse complement strand
AATAGAAAGTTCATTAGGATACACCCATACAAGTGAGTGATGCAACAAACTATTGATAAGAATACGACAAGATATATAATGGTTAAGAGTAAATTGGAAAAAAGGAAAAAGCTATATGCATGTATACATATTGATGGAACTAGATATATAGAGATTTTTAATATAGTCTTGCTTTTGTAATAGTCATGTAAAGAAGATGGTCTTTTGTTAAGAATATATGAATTGTGATGCTTATTGGTTAAGTTTCTATTAAAAAAGAGATAAACATTGTGAAAGAGGGAAATAGATAAATAGATAGATACAATATAGCTAAAGAAGGATGAAAGGCACATAGATTTATGGTTGCCTAAAGAATTCAAAATTTCTATAAAATGCTTAAGAGTGGAAATTGTTGTGAAACCTCTTACCCAATTTAGTCGCTAGACTCAAATAGGGAGTGGCACACAACAGATAGCTGAATAGATAGAAAATCATTACTCTTTAAAAACATTATTTTGAAACTCAATTGAAATATTTATATAAACTCTTAAAATTTTGAATTATCAAAAACTATTTCATGTGATTATACTATTAGGGTTCTCCTATCAAAAATCCAATAGCATAACGATTGTCTGAGGATAGTATCCCAAATAGTAATTGTAACATCGAAAAATCCTAGAGTTTTGAATATTACTTCCAAGGACATGAATATTATTTTCTCGAGGCTGGGAGCACTAATTATATTGATTGGAAATATTAATTATAATATAATTTTAGGTGAAAATTAAAGTTAAAACAAAGTCATTTGCATGGTTAAAAATGACAATTAATTTTTACAACAATGTCACATGAATAGTGACCTTGTTTTCGGTAAATGGTAAAAATATTTGAAAGTTGCATAGAAAATTTTGGGATTAGTACAACTTGATTTTATAATATTCCAAGTACTTCATTGGCACTGAAATTGGAATTTTTAGAGATTAGGTTACTAAAATTGGGAAAAGTATATAATGGCATTTTATTCCTTTTTTTATTTTTCAAGCTTCATTTTTTAGAGGGTTATGGGGCATTAATTATAGTATTTTAAGGGACTTAAATTTAGGTCAATTGAGGGTAATTAAAATAGAACTAGAAGGAGAAACATAAGACTAAAGAAAAATTTTTACCTAACTATATGAAAGTCAAAATTGATTATTTTGGTCAATATTGAATAGTTCTCTTTCCTCTCTCTTTCCCTTTTGAGGCCAACACACCACATCCTCCATAGAAGAGTGATTTTACTTCTTCTATCCCTTAATTCTCCCTAATCTTTCACATACAAATAAATCCTCCATGCCTCCATAACCCTAAAAGCTATTAGAAGTGATATATCGTGAAAAAATTGAAAGATTTGCTCAGTTGTGGATTTTAATAAGTAGTGCCCATTTCTAGTTCGAGTAATTTTTTTTTAGTTCCAATATTTTTCCTATGTTTATAGGTGTCCAAGAGTTTATCTATGTTATCAGTTATAATTTTTAAAGTGTATTTAATTTTATATAATTTTTTTTACAAAATTGAATCTATAATTGGTAGTTTACCGGAGCGAGAATTGAAAGGATAAGGGAAAAGCAAAGGTGTGAGTGGGTTCATAATCATCTGTTGAACTCATAGTAATTGTAATTTTGAAAATTTAATATATGTGTGTGTGTGTTTGTGCATTTATGAGTGTGTATGTTTATTTATGGAATTGTGTAATTCTAGCATAATTGATGCATTTATGTGGCATAATATTGTTAGTTGGATTTATTGAGTGGAAATAAATGCAAGAAGGGGATGGAATTGCATAAGTTATATGTGTGCTTATGTGGGCTAAAATTTGCCTTATGGATTAACATGTGTATATTGGATATGTGAGTGTTAAAAACATCATAAATGAGCATTAATGCATTAAAATAATTTAGGTGGATTAATTGCTATGTATATAATGTCTTGAGTGTGTTGATATGCTTGGTTGTTGCATGATGTTAGTATGGCTGAATAGCCTAAGTGGGTAATATGTGTATGTGAGTTGAGTATTATACATGTAAGTTGAAGTTATTAACATATGTGATAATGGCACATGTGTTAATGCAAAGTCCAAAGTATGTTGAATATGGTTGAATACACATGAAGATGCTATAATGAGAGATAGACAAATGGTTAACGGGTATAAAATTCACATTGTATGATGCATTATGATATATGTTAACATTTATGTATAAATGCCATTATGTTGTATATAAGTTGATGCGCTAGTGCATGAAAAATGATAAATGAGTATTTTATGTATGTATAAACATGGTATGACCGAATGGTGTATGAGATTTAATATAAGTGTGTTGTTGGTTTCTACATGCCTAATATGTTGGATACATATATATGTGATATGTTTAAGACATTATGGGATAAAAATTGTGATGAAGCCATAATTTATCTCTTTTTCATGAAATGTTGCCTAATATGCCTATGATTTATTATGAGAATTTGTATATGGGCATGAGTAAATTGTTACCCTTTGAATAGTGAATATAAGTTGTTTTGTACATTATTTTAAGCTTAGGCATAGTTAAGATGAAAATGAAGAACATAGATTCCTAGTTGGTAATTTGTTGACCTAATCACCTTGTTAAATTTAATTAAGCTACTTAAATTAATTAAATAACAAAATTAAAAATATGGTGATTGCCCCATGCTTGTTAACAACCTAGATTTGATAGGTTAATCAGTCTATTAAGGGTTTAACAACTACTAGATACTTTAGTGTGTTTTTATTGACCCACAGGTCCAGAATTATAATCATTTGGTCTAGTAATGACCTTTAGGTCTAGTATGTGGGCATAGGTGGTTCAAATGTCTTTAGTGGCTCAGTGTTCCCATTATCCAGTATAGATAAGTGTTTCCTGAAGTGTGGGCTATTAATTATAGAAATGTTATACTTTCCTAGATAATACTATATTTGATTCTTTTTATAATGCTTAAATATGGACATTATGAGGATTACTTGTTTATAAGGTTAACACATGTTTTAATGGTTGTTTTAGCCATAAGTATAATTTAAGTATGTGAGACTATAGTTGTATGAACTTATTTCCTATTTCATAAATATACTTGATGATGTATGATCACCTTAAGTTTCCTTAATTACACCATTAAGCAAATTTGCATAGGCATTATTTTATTTGTGATGTGTGGGTTAAAGAACCAAATTTGAGTTAAAGCCTCAAATTTGTTGCAGATCAAGAGCAAGTTACTTTTTGGATATTTTTTGTATTTGTATATATTATTACTGTGATGTAATTTGTTAGATGGCATTTTTATGTAACTTAAAAAGGATTGGGGCTAATTTGGATATTATTTTTTTGTAACTGCTTAAACAAGTTTTAAACTATATTTTTATGTTTATTTAGAAAATATTTTTTGATATTAATATGTGTTGTTGTTGTGGATGGTCAAAAGGAATAAAATGATGTGAAAGTGAGATGAATGAATTATAAAAGTGTTGTTTTCATGTGCTAGTTACTATTCATTTTGGGATAGTGCCCTGCTACAGCCGTTATGTTGTTTAATTTTTGACATGAGGATTCCTAAAATGAATGTAACATGTGAAATGGATTTTAAATACCTCAATAATTTAATTTTTGAAGCTTCAATTACAAATCAAGCATGGTATGAAAAAGGTTTAAGTTTAACTAGATTTTCAAGTAAAGGTAAGAAATATAAGTTCGATAACACATTTGTGTTCTCATTTCATATTTGGGTCCAATAGTTGGATCAGGTATAGGGTGTCATATTTGGTGGTATCAAAGCTCTGATTTAGGCATTCCTTAGTGTCTAAGGGTTATGTATAAGTGCCATTAGTTTAGAAACTTGCATCACACGATAATATAGTGCTAAGGCTTATAAACTGTTCCTTTGCCTACAACATGTGATGAGTTCAAATATGCCTCATAGTGAGAAGGAGGTTGAGACTGATGCTCTAACAACTGTTGGGTAAGGAGCTAGCATATCTATGTCAGTCTCTAGAAGTGTTGTTAGGCAAGCATCCTTTATAGCATAAGTACCATCAGTGTTCTTAAGAGAGATGTTAGATCTACTAAGACAAGCCATATAAGCACCACATCTACTGGCTCCACTAGTTTAGTAGCCACCTCTAGTACCCTAGGCTCTCTAGATGACTTATCTTAAGAGAATTAAGAAGATGGGAGCCAATGATTTTATGGGTAGAGGTATTGTAGATGCAAGTACAATAGAGTACTAGTTGGATTGAACCACCAAAATTATGCAGTAGCTCAAGTACAAACCATAATGAAAAGTTATCTATGCCACTCCTTTATTTTAAGAGGAAGTATTCAAGAGGGTAGAAGCTTTGAAAAATCTTAAGAATGAGGCTAACTTGACATAAGATTACTTCTTAAAGGAGTTCTAAAAGAAGTATATATCTAAGCAATACTTGGATGCTAGAAGATAAGAGTTTATTAACATTAAAGAGGGACATAGGTCAATACCTGAGTATGAGAAAGACTTTACCCTGTGAAGTAGATATGCTAAAGACATGGGTTAGATAAAAGTTAATAGATGTGAGAGATTTGAGAAAGGGCTAAAGGTATATATCAAGGTGAACATAGCTCCTATAAAGATTTGAGATTTCTTAACATTGATATTAGCTTGCCTTGTGATAGAGGAAGTACAGAAGGAGAAGAGATAATTCTACTAGAGAAAGAGATCTTATGGTTAGAGATTAACTAATGTAGCCTAGCATACAGATAAGAAGTTCAAGAGGAATCAATCAGAGGCACCACAATAGATGTAAAAGCAGGTGAAACTCAAAGATAAGGACAAGGGCATAGAGTAAGACAAAATAGCAACAGTCTCAGGTTACTAGTGCTCCAGGGAATATAGTTTAGAGCAATCAGTGGCACAAGTGTCAGACCTATCATATGATACATGAGGGAGAGTGTTAGAGATTAAGATTGGGAGTCTATTTTTGATGTGGTGCAATAGGCCATTTCATCAGAGACTACCCAAAATAGTGTGAAGGTGGATAAAGATCTACACCTCGATCAGTTAGAGGATCAAAAAGGGATTAAGTTGGGAAGATAGTTAGTACTTAGGGATTCAAGGTTATGAGTTAAATGGAGACTAGTGTGCCTGCTAGGCAGTACCCCATTAGAGCTAGAGAAGAGACTGATTCACCTGATGTGATAACAAGTACCTTTCTTCTCTTTGATTCTTTTGCTTTAGCTTTGATTGATTTAGGGTCTACACACTGATATATATGCAATGCACATGAACAACATCGAGAGTTAGCATTAGAAAAGCTTAACATAGAGTTTATGTTTAGCAATTCTATAGGCTGGAATGTAGTAATGAACATAGTTTTATCTTAGGCATGGATTAGTTGTCCAAGTATCAAATAATTATGGATTGTGTTCAAAAGTAAATATCTCTTTAAGCTAGAGATGGTACAGTGGTTGGTGAGAGAATATATTTCCTCTCTTATATAATATTAGCTATTATAGTAGGAAGGATATTAAGAAAAGGTTGCAAGGCTTTCTTGGAACATGTATATGATGTTAACAAGAGAGACCTAGATGTTAGTGCAATACTAGTGGTGTCGAGTATAGAGATTTTTTTCTTAAAGAGTTACTCAGTTAACCACCTGAATGGGAACTTGAGTTTAGAATAGATATTTTACCTAGCATAACTTTGATATCTATAGCTCTATTTAAATGGCTCTTGCAGAGTAAAAGGAGTTGAACATTAAGTTGCTAGACAAAGTTTTTATATGCTTGAGTGTATCACTTTAGATAGCACCGATTTCTTTTATTAAGAATAAAGATAGTGCTCTTAGGTTATGTATGGACTACTGATAGTTAAATAAGGTGACCATTAAGAATAAGTATCCTCTACCAAGGATTGATGATTTGTTTGATAAGCTTAGAGGAGCTCGGGTATTTATTACCAATTGAGGGTTAAAGAGGTGGATATGGCCAAGACTATTTTTTAGAACATGTTATGGCCATTATGATTTTTTGGTAATGCTATTCGGGAATACTAATACTCCTATAACCTTTATGGATCACATTAATCGAGTCTTTTGACCTTTCTTGGATCAATTTATGGTGGTCTACATAGATGATATTTGGTATACTCGAAGAGTAAGGAAGAACATAAGTAACATTGTGATAACTATTCTTCAAGTTTTGAGAGATTAGAAGCTCTATGTTGAACATAGTAAGTGTGAGTTTTGGCTTAGTAAGGTGTCTTTCATAGGACATATAGCTTCTATAGAAGGTATCTGGTCAGATCCTAATAAGATATAAGCTATTATGGAATAGAAGTTGCCTAAGAACACAACATAAACTAGAAGTTTCCTTAGTTTGGCCAGATATTATAGACAATTTGTCAAAGGTTTCTCCTTGATTGTAATACCTATAACTTGGTTGTTAAAGAAGAATGTGAAGTTTGTATGGGATGACTAATGTCAGGAGAGTTTTGACAAGCTAAAAACCATTTTGACAAAAGTTCCTATCCTCATACAACTAGTGTCAGGGAAGGATTTTACTATCTGCAATTATGCATGTGATAATTGGCTGGGGTGTGTTCTGATGTAAAATGGCAAGGTTGTTACATATGCATCAAGATAACTAAAATTGCATGATAAGAACTACCTTACTCATTATTAAGAACTTCCAACAAATGTACTTGCTTTGAAGATTTTGAGACACTATCTCTACAGAGAAAAGTGTTATGTTTATATGGATTATAAGAGTTTGAAGTATCTTCCTACCTAGAAAGAGCTAAATTTGAGATAGAGACAATGGATGGAATTTATCAAGGACTATAATTGCTTCCTAGATTATCATCTAAGAAAGGCTAATATAGTGGTAGATGCTCTTAGCAGGAAGTTCATGGCAGCTATGAGGGCTATGATGTCAGATTATAGCTCATGGGTGATAAAGCTTTGTTAGCAGAGATATAAGTAAAGCCTAGTTTTCTATAACAAATTAAAGATTTTTAGAAGGATGATTATAAGTTGATAACTATGATTAGTGCCATTCAAGAAGGGAAGTCTACTGAGTATGAAATCAAAAGTGATGTTTATCTATACTACCACGATAAGATATGTGTACCAAATATGGAAGAGTTAATGAAATAGATTTTGTAGGACTCTTATAGTGCTTTTTATGCTATATATCTTGGTAGCACCAAGTTGTATCAATAGCTAAAGTTGTCTTATTAGTGGTTTGATATAAAGAGAAATGTGTCAGAGTTTGTGATGAAGTGCCTCATATGTCAATAAGTGAAGGCTGAGCATCAAGTTCCCTCTAGATTGCTCAATCCTATAGCAATGCCTAACTGAAAATGGGATTGGGTCATAATGGACTTTGATGTCAGTTTGCCTATGATAAAGAGCATATAAGATTTAGTTTTAGTGGTAGTAGATCGGTTGACTAAACTGCATATTTCATACTAGTCAAGATAGACTACTCTTTGGAGAAGCATGCAAGATTGTACATCAATGATATAGTCAAATTGAATGGAGTTCCTATTTTAATTATATCATATTAAGACCCAAGGTTTACTTCGAGGTTCTAGAAAAAGATTCATAATGCCTTAGCCATTTGATTGAGTTTTATTATGGCATTTCATCCTCAAATAGAGGGTCAATCAAAAAGAGTCATTTAAGTAACTTTTTGTACTTGAGTGATTTTAATGCTAAGTTATATGTGTGATGTTCATGCTAAGTCTATTTGTTAGGTGCTCAAGGATATGCTGAGAAGTTATGCTACAAAGTTCAAGGGAAGTTAGGATTATTATCTTTCCTTATTTGTGTTTACTTACAACAATAGTTTTCAAGCAAGCTTAAGAATGGCTCCTTATAAAGCTTTCTATAGAAAAAAGTGTAAAACTCTTTTATGTTAAAATAAGCTAAGTGAGACCAAGTTAATAGGCCATGCTAAAGAGAAGGTGAAAATAATTAAAGATAGATTAAAAGCATTTTTAGATAGATAAAAGTCATATGTTAATCTAAAGATGAAGGACATTCAATACGTAGTGAGAGGTAAGGTGTTTCTAAAAGTTTCACCTTGGAAGAAGGTTCAATGGTATGGAAAGAAAGAAAAGTTAAGTCTGAGGTTTATTAGTCCATATGAAGTGACAGAACGTGTGGAGCTAGTAACTTGCAAACTCACTTTGCCTTTAATGCTTCAGCAATTACATGATAAACTCTATGTGTCTATTCTTTGGAAGTATAAATTAGATCCTTTGTATATGGTATCAGCTAAAGAAGTAGAGATCATATCAGACTTATCTTATGAAGAGGAACCTATAAGGGTTCTAATGATAGAGGTGAAGGAATAAAGGAATAAGGCCATACCACTTGTAAAAGTGCTCGAGACACCATATCATGGAAGAAGCTACCTGAGAGATAGAAGCTTGTAACACCTGTGATTTTAGGCTCTATAAATAGTGCCATAAGATCCGAAAAAGTGTGCCTAGGTTGCTAGGTCACTTGCATATGTGCCAAGGCAGTGGCACTAGTTATGAAACTTTGAGGGGCTTTATGTTAATGAAAAAGTTAAAATTAAAAAATTTAGCAAAACCAATAATTCATTTTAAGTAATAAGGAATGTATCTATGTAATAAAAAAATTTTGGGCTAGAATTAACCTAGAATGTGCCCAGACATACCTAAAAATATCAAACCTCGAAGATAAAAGAATTCCATTGGATCCACTGGTGAAATAATTTTTGAATTCTTAGGTCATTTGTAAATTCTCACATAAATTGAGGCAGTTTGGAAACTCTCTTATCGATTGAATCTGGCTGCAAAAATTTATCAGTAGATAGAGAGAATTAAAATATGAATTTTAAAATGAACAGCATAATATTTTAAGGTCCGAGAAAATTACTATGAATTTTTAAAGTTTACTAAAAAAACTTAGATGGTTCAAGATTATCGAGACCACTTTTGACATGTCAAAGTGGGCCCCACCTCATACTAAGTGGCAAACCTCCCCTGACATGTGGATTTTCCACTTGGTAAGAACATAAGCCTTCTTCCTCCATTTCCTTACTGCTGCTAACAACAGAGAGAGAGTAGAAAGGCCATAACTTTTTCATCTGACCACCAAAATGATTGATTATAGTTGCTACATTAACTTTAATGTGTTAGGCACCACAAGGAAAAGGAATAAAGTAGAAAGGATTTTCATTTGGGAGATAAAAATCATCCAAGTTCACTAGTTCAGAGCAATTTAGAATAGTTACCTTAAGGTGAGTCTTAGCTAATTCTTCTATTTTCCTTGGGTTTTTTTGGCTACCATTTGATGTAAGGACATGCCTAAGACTTGTTTAATTATGTGTGTGAGGTGTTTGTGGCCATTAGAAGGTAGCTTCAAGCCCACAAAGGGAGAGGGAACCCACCATGGAAGCTAGATAACTTAGTGTGATTGAAGATTTAAGGGACTTCTCTCACAAGTAAGTGAACTTCAAGCCTTTCCTTCATGCTTTGAGGTTCCTAAGATGATGAATGATGAATTGGGATGGTTGGAATGTTGAGTTTATGAGTAATTTCTTCCATAATAGTGTTGGTTAAGTGAGAACTTAGTGATTTAGGGAGACATGATTCAAAGAACATGAGAAATTGGCTCTATTTTCTTACTGATTTTAAGGATTTTGGATGATTGGCTTACTTGTATAATGCCTAGAATGTGAATTTAGAATTTCTTGGCATGTTAGAATGAAGATTATGGCAATTGTGATTGGAAACATGATGAAATATGCCATTCATGCTTGTACTTGAGAACTATTCTTAGTGGATTTTATGAGTAATGGTTGGTAAGCTATGAGAATTGGCTTGAAATTAGGTGTATATAAGTATAATTATGTTTATAGCATGTATGTATGGATGAACATTGCCATAATATGGTAAAAGATTGAAATGATGTGTTATTTTCCTTGTTACCTAAGAGAACGTTAATGGCAATATGGCATGTAATTAGGCTTACTGAAATAATAGCCATGTGAATTGTGATGGCTAGATAATTAGCATGTAATAGCCTTAAATTGAACAATGTATATGGCATAATATCATTTTAAGTATACCTTGAGAATGTACCTTTAAATGATTAATAAGGATGGAACTAAAATGTATGGTAATGGCCTAGAATAATTGCTTAAGAAGTGGGTTGAAATGTGTTATGTAATTGCATATGTACTTGTGCCTTTTTGGGCTAGATTTGAGACATATAAATGAATGTCATTTGTACCTATTGTTTAGCCTTAGAATTGGCCTAGATGTGTTTAGCTTTAGGCCTATGGATGTGATTAATATGACATTAAAATTTATGTTAAAATTAAACTTAAAACAGTCCTAGAATTTGACTTGAAATGTGGTCGAAATGACCAATAATTGTCTAGTTAACCATTACTTGAACCAAAAATGTCACTGGACAAAAAGTTTTAACTCCTTAAGTATTAATATCATGATAAATCATAACATATTAAACCTTGAATTTTGGCAATAGTAGAACTAAACATTAATTTCGGAGTTTTTACCTAGTGCAGTCAAAATGTGGTTATACCAGACTGGCTAAAAAATAAAAGATGAGATAAAATTCATAACTATTTGTTATTGGATTATAAATATTATAAGAACATTTTTGGTTAATAAATGAACTTAAATTGAGCTACTTAGCCAATTAATTAGACACCTACTGGATAAGTTGACTAGACAACTTAGGGTTTTGCAGCTGCTAATTGTGTGATGTTCATACAATGAATTTTATTAGTGGTTGGAGAGGTTTACAGGCTAATCTCCATGATGTCAACCAAGTGTTGATGGTGTTTATTTTGGTTGAAGTGTAACACTCGTGTCTCAAGGCTTTATGGATAATGCCACAGGGTCTGAGAAGTACACTGGGGTGTCGGGTCACTTGCATATGGATCGAGGTAGTGACACAGGTAATAAAACTTCGAGGGGCTCTAAAATGATGAAAAAGGAAAATTTTAAAAATTCAGCAAAATCAAAAATCCATTTTAGACTGAAAAGTTACCTATCGATGTAATAAAAATTTTTTAGACTCGGGATGTGCTCGGATGGACTCGAAAATTGTGGACCTTAAGGCTTAAAAATTACATTGAGTCCAATGGTAAAACAATTTTTGAAATCGGAAGTCGTTTGCAAATTCTCATACTTTTTTAAGTTGTCACACAAATTAAGGTAGTCTAAAAACTATACAATTGGTGGAATTTGGCCACAAAAATTTATGAGCTAGTAGAGCAGACTAAAATAGGAATTTTAAAACAAACGATGTAATTTTCTAAGGTTCAAGTGAATTTCTATGAATTTTCAAAATTTGTAGAAAAGCTATGATAGCTTAAGAATTTTTAAGACCACCTTTAACATGTCAAGGTGGGCCTACTTCATGCCATGTGGGCATGCAAGTAGCCAAGTGGTTAGTACCATGTGACAGGTGGATTTTTCCACTTACACAAAAGAGAACTTCTTCCTTCTTCTACCTAGAAAATCCTAACACCACAACTGGAGGAGAACCTTGATAACATTCTCCTTCGACAACCAAATGGGATGATTCTAGTCTCTAAAAATTCATTTAGATGTTGGGCACCACAAGGATTAAGAATCAAGCCAAAAGGAGCTCTTGTTTGGGAGATAAAATCAAACAAGAGGACTAGTTTAGAACTATCCAGAACTATGACCCAAAGGTGAGTTCATGGCTATTTCTCCCTCATTTATTGGGTTTTTGGGATCATTTTTTATGCTACCCTAGCTAACATCTGGGTGGTGATGTGTCTGAGGTGGTTGTGGCATAAGGAGGGCATTTGGAGGCTCTCAAAGAGAGGAAAAGCTCACCGTGGTGGCTAGAAATTGTGCTAGCAACATAAGCTTAAATGGGAATGACACCTTCAAAGTGATATGTAAGTGAACCTAAAGCCTTTGCTTCATGTGTGTTGAGTGCCTAGGCTAGTGAGCTTTGAGTTAGAATAGCTGGAAGTATGAATCTAAGGTTAATTCCTTCATTTGGGATTTTATTAAATTGAGAGTTTAATGGATTTAGATGTGTTATTCATATTGTTTGCATAACTGGCCTTAAAATGCTCACTGAATTTGTTATCTATGATTGCTTGGATGAGTAATTTGCTACCTATGATGAATATTCAGTATGTACTTATCATGCTAGGATGTGAATTA
>CANXYI010257994.1:0-14953 GCA_948208565.1 Hura crepitans | reverse complement strand
AGGAAGAAGGGGTGTTTAAGTATTTTATTTTAAATATATCTCTTATTTATATATAGAAACCAATGGTTAAATGTGAGCCACTTGGTTAATCCAATGTCTCACACTTAATCTAACTCTTTTTCTCTTTTAAAAATCAATTCTTTCACTTTGATATGTCAATTTAATTCCCTTTTATACCATTAATTAGGAAATTCCATAATTCATATGTCTTGGGAAAAGCTGTGAATAAATATTGAGAGGAGCTAACTTAATTAAACTCTTATAATCTTATTTAATTTCATTAAATTACTTTTTTACGTTAGCAAATTCTAATTCTATTACAAATTGCTTATTTATAATTCTTGAGCTTTTGGTCATGCTATTCTTAGGTCATTTTGAGCATAAACCAAATATTTTATTATTTTGCTTAAACTAAGTCACTATTTTGCAACACCACCATAAAAACTTTAACTGTATTTTTAACTACTCAAATGGCTTTGTTTTGACTTCAAACTTTACCAATAATTATTTTATAATATTTCCTTTCATCCTATTCAATTAGTGCACCTAAGTCTTAGGAAGCCCTATTCATGGTCCAGTTTTACAATTCACCCGGACCGTTTTTCGAACCTCATTCTTTTCACACATTAATGTTCCTTTTATACTACATTCATATTTTTCACCCTTCTATACATGTTCCACTTATTTCTAGACCTTTAATTACCCTTTTCTAATTTTGCCACTAGTCTTTTCAAATATTTACCACTTTAGCCTTTACTCATTTTTGCTTTGTTATTCATACAAACTAACTCTACTCGATCTGTACAACTATTTCACTCCTTACTTATTATTCTAATTCTAATTTTATCCTTAGGAAATATAGAATTAAAAGTCAGGGTGTGATAACTTTTCCCCTGTTAAGAAATTTCATCTTCAAAATTTCACTTATACATTATCAAGTGTAATCCCTCACTTATCTTATTTTCTACTTTTTAGATTCATACCATAGGAATAAGCTATAATATATACTCATTATAAAATTAAATCAAAGGATATAAAAGTACCCAATGTATCTTCTAGAGAATTAAACCTTTTATGTGTTCTAAGAGCACACTACTTATCAAGGGCTCTAGGCTTAGCATTATATATGGTTGTAAATTTAGATCTTTTACTATCTACTACTATATTTCCTTTCTTCCTAGTTTAACCTACAGGAACTATAGGTGAGGAAGCTTAATACTATGTCTTAACTATTGGCCGTATTAAACAATCCCTAGAAAAATGCTTAATTGAGCCACACTTATAACATATTGTGGGTATAGTTTTCTAGTAGATACCTAAGTGTTTTTTTTTTACCATAATGACCATGTGAAACCATTAGTGCACTCTCAGTAACAGATGCCAATGCACTAGTAACTGATGTCTGCCACTATTGTTAGAACTTAACTTGTGGTCTTTATTTATATTTTTGGGTTGTAACTTGTCTTTATTATTGATACATCTATTTTCCCTTTTACTTCTTGTCTACTTCTAGAGCTAAGCTTGCTTGACCTTGAGCAAAGAATATTTTCTTCTAGATTTTTTTTTCTTTTCTTTCAGTACATCTTCCATTATATAAGCTATAACCACTAGGGAAGAAAATTCTTTGATTTTCATCATTGCCGTTTTAAGTTTGATGTCATTGTTGGGACCTTTCTCAAACCATTTGCACCTATAAGCTTCATGGCACAATCTCCATTGCATCTCGAGTGAGTTTTGCAAACTCTTTTCATATTTAGAAATAGACTGATGTCCTTACTTTATGTTTAAAAATCCCTATCTCTAAATAATTCTTCATAGTGTACTTTTCTTAAAATCCTCTAAAAAGAATTCCTAAGAAACTTTTGTTAGAGCCTTATGTTCTAAGACTGTTTCCCATCGTCTATAACCTTCAGCTTGTAGCAATACGGTAACACAAATAACATTATCTTCTGAAGTATACCTTAATTCCTAAAGGATTTTAATAATTTATTTTAACCAATATTCTAAGGTGGTTAGGTTATTATATCCAATACCTAGAAAATATTTTGCTCCCATTTTCTTTACCCTTTCTAGATATGTTTTTTTAGAAAGCTTATGGTGGTTGTGGTTGCATCGATGGTAGAGGTGGAGTGATAGTAGCAGTGGCTAGCCTCAAGAGTTTAACCATTTACTGAAGCAAGGCTAGTTGTGCCTATGCTACTTGTTTAACATTAACTAGTGTTGGAACTACAGCCCTTATGGGTTCATTTACAATTGCTAAGGCATGGCTTTCTACTTTATCTCCACTACCTAGTGATATAGGTTCACTCATCTTCGATATATATAAAAGAATAACTTAGAAGCCTCAAGTAGTGTAGTTTTAGACAATACATAACTTCAATCTTAATGAACTTATATGTAATCCTATTTACTTAGAAACACCTAAACCTACTTTGATACTACCTAATGTGACACCCTTTACCCGATTTTGTCATTGGACCAAGATAAGGAATGACACTTAACCATTTCTAATTCATTGTATTACCTTTATCTACTATTTGCTTAATTAACAATTCCATACTTACATGCTAGTTAAAACTATATCATTTGATGTTTATCCTTTTAGACTGATTCAAAACACAATTCATGTAATTAGGATTCTTATGTCAAAAATCTAGTAGCATAACGATTGTCCAATAATGCTGCTTAAATAGTAACCTGCAGAAATACACTTTTATAAATACCCAATCAAAATCCTCAACACCGGATCCTTATGATTCTCTTAACATCATCAACCACTCTAACTATCATCTAGTACTAATAGATCAAAAATTATACTACAACCATATAGTTTTCATAACATCATTACACACATAGATGGTAACATTACATATATACATAAGTTCATCAGATATACAAAACTTGAAACAAATATGTTTTAGGCCTAGTACCACTACATACATATGAGTGCCATTTACTTTATTACATATTACAGTATGAGAAGTAAAGATATATCAAAAGGGAAGCTTGATCAACTACACTACAACTTTAAGGCTGAGCTGCAACTGTCTATCTACTACCTATGCATTAGAAACCATGATGCACTAAGCATAACACTTAGTAGTGTTTTCAATGAAATATACTTAAATCGCACACACACATATATAGAATAATGCACTCATAATGTTAATGTGATTTGAATTTAGCTTACCCACTAATTTATAAATACATATAAATTAAATTTAATTTATTGACACATACATACAATCATATCTTATGTTATACAGTCTTTATGTTGTAATAGATTTTCTCCTGCATCTTAGGCACTCATTACTCTTTAACCATATTTATACTAACTATTTTACCTTAAAACTTAAATTTAGCCTATCTCAATTACTCATGTTCATCTTTAATCTTAATTCAGTAAATTGTTTACTTAACCCATTTTATAAGTTTATATAAATTTTAATGCTTAACCATAATATTTTATTTAAGTTCTCATTATATTCTTATACCCATTTCTTAAATTGTCCTTATTTCATATCTACTTTATATTAATCCAATTGTCCATTTGCTTTGCCCATATATAAGAGACACTATTATCCAATACTAGATAATAGGATATATATCCCATCAATTGTGCAGTAGCCAATATTTTAGACCTTATTGGTGCCTGTACATGTGTTATACCAATATACATGTACAATAGGCCTTTCAGACCTTACAGGCTCATACTCTAGTGTTAAATCAATTTATATGTTTAGTGGTCCTATTGGACCGTACTGGTTATTGCACTAGCATTAAATAAATGTATATATGCAGTGGCCCTATCGAGCCTTATCAGCTACTGCATTGGTGTTAAATAAATAGAGGTATGTAGTGTCCATATTAGACCTTACTACTACTGCACTAGTATAAAAGAAGACACCGAAGAGCCCTAGCAGCCATTATATATCCTTAGTTGATTAGTCAAACTATCCAATCTAGGTTGTCTAGCTCTTATAGGCTTCATTAGTATTTTACTTCAAGTTCTATATACTTTACATACTAGATATGTATTTTGCATATACCTAAATATAGCCATATTGTTAAACTTATCTTTAAGTTACATATTTACTTATTTAAGATTCCTTGTTGTGACATGTATGCAAGTTATATTTACCATTTATGGGGTTCAGTCATTTAAACAAACATACAATTCACACTTATTTTATACTATGCATATATAAGTTACTACCACTTTACATTTCTCTTTTACCATAGTCAACATAATCTTGATTGCTATTATCTTATTATCTATGACATTTCCCAATGGCTTTACTTTTCATGTAGTCTTTAATCATCTGACCCATTCGGCCAAACCTATAGTACTAAAAAATCTTGATGTTATGAATAGTACTTCACAGGATGTGAACAGTATTTTTGTGACGCTCGGGACACTAATCTTATTGAATGGAAGTACTAATTATAATATAAGTATGATTAAACATTAAAGTTAAAATGACGTTATTTAGCTGGTTAAAAATAATCGTAAAGTTTTTACGATAGTGTCATATGAATAGTGACCTAGTTTTTGCTGAACCACAAAATATTCAAAAGTTGCATAGAAAATTCTAGGATTTATACAACCTAATACAAAAAAAATTATAATTAGACTATTGGCACTATAATTGGAATTTTTAGATATTGAGAAGTATTTTTACAAAATTCGAGTAACATTAAAATTAGCAATTTTAATAAGTTTTTCTCATTTTTTTAGCTTCAATTTTTAGAGGATTGTGGGGCATAAAAAAAGTGAATTTTATGAATAAAATTGAATTTTAATTGGATTTAAAAGAGGAGGAAAATTGAAGGAAAATGGGGAAGAAAAATGAAATTAAAAATAATTATTTTTAAAATTATATATAAAAGGTCAAACCACTTTAAAAGTCAATAATTTCCCATTTCCTTCTCTCCCTCTCACCCCTTAAAGCCATTGGCTTCTAGCTCTCTCCTCCCTTTATTTTTAGTCTTTTATCTTCCCTTTAAGCTTAATTTAGCCTTACTAAAAATCAATAAAGTGCCTTTACACCCTCTAGGCTATTAAAAGAGCAAAAAACATGAAAGAAAATGCTTAAATTCACGATTTAAAAACCCTTATAAATAGTGGCCATTTTTTGTTTAGGTGAATTTTTTTGTAATTTAGTATTTTTCTCAGTTTTATGGGTGCCTAAGAGCATTTATACCATTTTAGATTTTATTTTTGAGCTTCGATTGATTTATTATTAATTTTACAACATTTTATGTTAGAAGCTTATGACAAAACCCAAGACAAAGGGAAAAAAAGGTGTAGATAGGCCTCAGCATTATATTATGACATCCTCAGTATGTGTACTCAAAAGAAAATGTGTAATATGTGCACTAAATTCCATATTATGCCTAAAATGGGAAAATGCATTAAATGCTAAATATAATGAATGTATGGTATTTATTGTGTTATGTGGCTTACATAATATGTGACTATGTGTTTCAAATGATGATAAATGTTTAGGAATTAAAGGATATCCATATAATGCTTAAATTGCCATAATGTACATTAAATGGAGAAAATGAGGTGTAATGCGAATAAATGAGAAAATTAAGCATATTGTTACTTAAAATGATATTGTTTGAAATAATTGAGATATGTTAGTATAAGTGGAAGCATGGAAATATCTATGGGGTGAAAAATGCTAATGATGTGCTTTATTCGGCAAAATAGGCATATTATGGGCAATGATTTAATTTATTCATTTAAATGACACTAAATCATGATTTATGGTATGATAAGTGTGTCTTGCATCTTGTATAAAGTTTAAATGATGTTTGAGGCCATGATATGTATGTTGGCTAAATGGGTTATAATGCCAACCTTGTATGTATGCCACTTGAGTGTAATTGGTTATGAGATATGCTAAGTGATTACTAAAATGAGAAGGTGGTAGAATTTTGAAATGGGGCTACATCGTAACATGTAAGCATCATTATGCCATAATGCATGAAAGTTATATCATTTTTGTGGTATGAACAAGTAGGTAATAATGCACATAATTAGTATGTGTTCGGATGAGAAAGGAGTGAAATTAATGAATGTGAGGCTTAATGGCCAAATGGCCTATTTGGCCATGTAAGCTCGTGCTTTGAGTATGTGCATGATTTTACATGTATGGAATATGTGATTTTAGCCAAGTATATAGTGTTAAATTGCTTATGTAATTTATGCATGAATAGAATGCATGGCCAAATGATGACTTGAAATGTATGTGTATGCAAAAATCATAAAATGTAAAAATGGTGTATAGAAATGTCATACTCACTATGTTTGGTGATAAACATGATAAAATCACATAGAGGTGAAGTTTGGGACCATAATGGATTTTAAACATATATTGGGTCTATACGAGGTGAATAGCACTAAGTTATGCCATAATATATGTGTCTTGATGGACATTTGGGCATATTGTATCTTAAATGAACATATGCCATGAAATGAATGTGAAAATGGCAATTATATAGTTACAAACATCTAATGAGATGAAAATGGTGGTTTAAAATGCATATGGTATAAATATGACTAAAATACATGTTAAGGTGTGTATGATTATAGAAAGGAGGTTTTCAATGTAATTTTCTAGTTTTAGCCACTCGATGGCTAAAATAAGGAAGTTAAAAACTATATAAGCTTAATTAAGATAGTGAAACTAAAACATATCAATTTTGGCCCATGTGATGCAATAGTCGAGAAATGGATAGGTTAACTGGTCAGCTAGGGGATATAGTAGCTACTAGGGTACTTCCATGCCTAGATTGTGCTATCTAAGGGTTCATACTATGTCTTACCTATAAATTTGTATTATAATCTTCGAATCTATATGGGTGTAGCCATTGTAAGGTCTTATAAGGGCTGCTGCACATTCATTTATAGGTACAACCGCATAAGCCTGGATAGGTACTACACACCTTTTCTTTATTGGTGCCGTAATTGTTAGGTCCAAAATATGGGCCACTACACATTATTGATCCCATTATCCATAGGTTTTGTGGTTCTTTAAAATGGGCTTAAGTGAATATAGAAAATTTAAATTTAATTTATAATATGTACTATATCAATGAAAAAGGCAGTTTTATGCAAAGCGTGAAATAATGTCAAGTTTCATGTGATAAATGCTTTATTCTTGGTTATATGCATGCTATACATGTGTTGCAGATGTACATGAGCATGATGAATATTTTATTATTACATTATTACATGTTACAATAATTATAGATATCATGAATGATATTTATTGTTCTTACTCATGATCACTAATGGTATATAAAATACATATTGATAATGGCTTTTAGCACAAGTTATTTTGATTACACCACTAAGCAATTCACTTAGCATGTAATTTTGTTTGTGATGCATAGGTAAAAATGCATTTTGAGATCGAGCCTTAGGAGATCAAGTTTATCAAGAGAGGATATTTCTTTTGGTAATGATATGTACATTTGGTGTAATTAGATAATGTATAAGTGTGCACTCAATGTTATATGTATAAAGGAAATGGGCCTAAGTTCTAATAGAATTTATCCTTTTAGATTTCAAAGTCTATAAACTTTTAAAATTGTTAAAGATTGTGTTATGATATATGATATCTCTTTCTAATATTGAGATATCTTAATTGTGTGCTATTGGAGTGATTAGAGAATTATATGAAGTTATGGATATTTGTGGATGATATAGAAGTGTATTTTTATTATGTAGGTTAATATTCAAAATTTGGGATAGTGTCTAGTATAGCTATTATGCTACCAAAATTTTGGCATGAGAATTCTCAAATATAGAATATGTAACTCAGTTTAAAAAGTTTTTAAAATCTCATATTTTCATAAGTGGAATCTTTTAATAAGAATGTTTATAACAAGTAATGGTATATTAAAGTTCAGATAGCTAGATTTGCATGCACTCTTTAGTCAAGCTCAACGACCAACCAACATTTGAAACAGTTAAGGAATATCACATTTAGTGGTATCAGAGCTTTGTTTAGGCATTCCTAGTAAACATATGAGTGCTTTATAGTCTAGAGTATACATCACATGACTTTTGATGTTGAGGCTCAGCAATTTGTTTTCTTACCTACATATATGATGAGTGTTTTAACATAGCATAGCGAGGAGGAAGTCAAGAGTTATACTCTGACCATCATAGCACCTGAGGCTATAATAGTTAATTTTATGTCGATTATTTAAATAGGATATGCATAATTAGTGGGACAAGCCCCACTAGTATTCTTGTAGGAGATCCTTCATTTTCTAAGACAGGCTATAGCTACTGCTCCATCACTAGCATAGTAGCCAGAGGTTCCATTACCTCTCTAGAAGACTTATTTAGAGAGGGTTAAGAAAATAGTAGCCAAAGATTTTAAGGGGGAAAGCAAGATGGAGCTTGGGAAGGCAGAATACTGGTTGGATGGCACATAGAAGATTATGAAGCAAATGCAGTGCACACTAGAAGAAAAAGTGATATATGCTACTCACTCTTAAAAGTAGAGGCATCCAAATGGTAGAAGGATCTTATTAAATATAAGACTGAGGATCAGTTGACATGGGAGTTCTTCTTGGTTGAATTCCACAAGAAGTATATCACAGAGGATTACCTCAATGACATGAGGTAACAATTGATGGATCTCAAGTAAGATCAAAAGACCATAGGAGAGTATGAGAAGGAGTTTACTATGCTTAGTAGATATGCTAAGGACACCATCACTACAAAGGTAGATAAGTGCAAGAGATTTGAGAATGGTCTACATGTTGATATCAAGTCTCAAGTGGTGCTGATGAAAATTAGAGATTTCTATTAATTAGTAGCAGTTTGCTATTTTATTGAGGTGTTATAGAGAGAGAAAAAAGAGTTCTACAAGAAGAAAAGATCTACTAGTTAGGAAGCATCTAGTGTTGCTCTATAGTTAGGCAAGAAATATAAGGGTTTTCAATCTAGATATGCATAATAGTCTCAAAAGCAAGGGTAGACATAGAAAGTAGCACAAAGTGGTAAGAGTAAGGCTAGACAATAGTAGTTTCAGGCTACAAGTACACTAAGGTCAACAGTCAAGAGCAGTCAAGCTCCTCAACGTCAGATTTGTTTTGAAAGGCATAAAGGAGAGTGTTGGAGGAACATGCTAGGTGTTTGTTTTAGATGTAGATTACTGGGTCACATTCGTAAGGATTATCCTAAAAGATAAACTATTGGATAGAGATCAACACCTGTATATGCTGGAGGTCAAAAGCGAGGCCAAGGAGAGAGAGCTAAAGGTGCTCAGAGGGATAGATTAAAGTTATGAGATAAGCACAATGCTTTTGCCAAACAGTATGCCATTAAAGCCCGGGAGGATGCTGATAAACTAGACATTATTGCTGGTACTTTTCTCCTCTTTAACTCTCTTATCTTACCTTTAATTAATATAGGATTTACACATTCATATGTTTGCACATCATAGACATAAGATCAGGGTTTAGTTTCAAAACCCCTTGACCTAGAGATTATGGTTAGTAAATCATAGGCCGACACGTGGTAGTTGATAGAGTAATTAGAGATTGCCCTTTAAGGATATAAGATCATCAGTTCATTACTGATATGATAGAACTACCTTTTGATGAGTTTGACTTGATTTTGGGCACGGACTAGTTGTCCAAATATCAAGAAATTTTAGGTTGCAAGCATAAGAGATTAACTCTCCAAGTTGAAGGTGAGTCTAAAAACTTAGTTGTTAGAGAGAGGATCAACTTCTTATCCAATGTAATATTTGTAGTCCCAACTAGGTAGATGATGAGGAAAGGTTGTTAGGAATATCTTGCCCATGTATATAACACCAAAATAGAAGACCAAGATGCTAGTAGCATAGTAATGGTGGCTGAGTTTGTTGATGTTTTTCCAGAAGAAATACTAGGTTTACCTCTAGAAAGGGAACTTAAGTTCAGTATTGAGGTTCTACCTAGCACTGCTCTAGTATTTATAGCATCGTATTAGATAGCATTAGCTGAGTTGAAGGAGTTAAAGGTACAATTACAAGAGTTTCTAGATAAAGGCTTTATTAAACCGAGTGTTTCACCATGGGGAGCATCGATTTTATTTATTAAGAATAAAGATGGTTCACTTAAGTTATGTGTGGATTACTAATAGTTGAACAAAGTGATGATCAAGAACAAGTATCCTCTGCCATGGATTTGTTTGATTAGCTTAGAGGAGTTGGAGTGTTCTGTAAGATAGATTTAAGATTCGAGTACTACCAGTCGAGAGTAAAAGAATCGGATATGGGGAAGACTGCTTTTAGGATAAGGTATGGTTATTATGAGTTCTTGGTAATGCCATTTGGGCTTACCAATGCTCCTGTAGCTTTCATGGACCTAATGATCAAAGTATTCAGACCTTATCTTAACCAATTTGTGATAGTCTTCATATATGATATTATAGTTTACTCGAAGAATAAGAAAGAGCATAAATAACATTTAAGAATGGTTCTTCAAATTTTGAGAGAAAAAAAGCTCTATGCCAAGCTTAGCAAGTGTCAATTTTGGTTGAGTGAAGTATCCTTCTTAGGGCACATAATGTCAGTCAATGGTATTTGAGTTGATCCCTGTAAGATTGAAGCAGTGATAGAGTGGAAGGCACTTAAGAACACCATAGAGATTAAGAGTTTCCTTAGGTTGTCTAAATGCTATAGGTGATTTGTCAAGAGGTATTCTTTGATAGCAACCCCTATGACATGGTTATTAAGGAAAGTTGTTAATTTTATTTAGGATGATAAATGGCAAGAAAGTTTTGACAAGCTTAAGGCTATGTTGATAGAAGCTCTGATTCTTGTACAACCAGTTTTAGGGAAGGACTTGACCATATATAATGATACATCTCTAAATGGGTTAGGGTGTGTTCTAATACAAGTGGAAAGGTTGTTGCTTATGCTTTGAGATAGTTGAAGCAACATGAGAAGAACTACCTTATTCATGACTTGGAGTTTGCAGCCATTGTGTTTACTCTAAAAATTTATAGATATTATCTCTATGGAGAGAAATGTTATGTCTACATAAATCATAAGAGTCTTAAGTATCTTTTTACATTGAAAGAGCTGAACTTGAGATAGAGGTAATGGATCAAATTGATTAAGGATTATGATTGCTTGATTGATTATCATTTTAGAAAAGCTAACATGGTGGCAGATGTGCTTAGTAGGAAATTTATGGCAGCTATGAAAGCCATGAATGCCAGATTATAACTTATGGGTGATAATGCCTTGTTAGGTGAAAAGCAAGTTAAGCCTAGTTTGCTATAACTAGTCAAGGATTGTTAGTGGGATAATCATAGATTAATAAGTGTGATAAGTATTATCCAAGAGGGAAAGCCAATAGAGTATAAGATCAAGAGTGATGGTTGTTTGTACTATCATGACAAAATTTGTGTACCAGATGTGGAAGAGCTGAAGAAGCAAAATTTGCAAGAAGTGCATAGTGCCTCTTATGCTACACATCCTAGTAGAACTATAATGTATTAGGATTTGAAGCTTTCTTACTAGTTACTAGGCATGAAGAGGGATGTGTCAGAGTATATGATCAAGTGCCTTACTTGTTAGTAGATAAAGGCATCAGGTTCCTTCTAGGTTACTTCATCTTATAGCAATTCTAGAATGGAAATAGGATAGAATTATGATGGATTTCATGGTTGGGTTACCTATGATGAGGAGCATATGTGATTTAGTTTGGGTGGTTATGGATCATTTAACCAAGACTGCTCATTTCATACCGGTGAGAAAGGATTACTCCTTAGAGAAGCTAGTAAAGCTCTATATGGATGAGATAGTCAGGTTGTATAGAGTGCCATCTTTGATTATATTAGATTGGGATCCAAGGTTCATGTTGAGGTTTTAGAAGAAACTTCATAATGCCTTAGGTACTCGATTGAGCTTTAGTGAAACATTCCATCTATAGACTGATAGACAATCTAAAAGGGTCATTCAAATCCTTGAGGATATTTTAAAGAGTTGTGCACTAGAGTTTAAAGGAAGCTAGGACCGGTATTAGTCCTTAGTTGAGTTTGCCTATAATAATAGTCATCAAGTGAGTCTAGGTATGGCTTCTTATAAGGCCTTGTATAGAAGAAAGTGCAAGACACCCTTTTGTTGGAACGAGCTTAGTGAAACTAAGTTCATAAGGCTAGATTTAATACAAGATATGGAAAAAGTAAAGATTATCATAGAAAGGTTAAAAGTAGCTTTTGATAGACATAAGTCATATGTGGATCTAAATAGAAAAGAGGTGGGAGATAAGGTATTTCTCATGGTTTCACCTTGAAAGAAGTAACTATGATTTAAAAAGAAAGGGAAGTTAAGTCCTAGGTTTATTGGGCCGCACGAGATAACAGAAAGTGTAAGACTAGTAGCCTATAGACTAACTATGCCTCCAGAACTTTAGTAGATCCATAATGTCTTTCACATTTATATGCTTAAAAGATATAGATTGAATCCTATGCATGTGATAGTGATGAAAGAGTTTGAGGTTAATCTTGAAGAAGAATCGATGAGGATTCTAGACAAAGAGCTGAAGGAACTACGGAATAAAATAGTACCATTGGTGAAAGTTCTCTAGAAACACCATGTAATGGATGAAGCTACTTAGGAAACATAAACATAGATGAAAGAACAATATCCACAGTTATTTGAAATAGGTAAAGATCTAATGTTGAGGACGGCATTTCTTTTAAAAAAGGAAGAAATGTAACGCCTAAAAATCCCTGTGTTATGAATAGTACATCTCAACATGAATAAAGTTTTCTTAAGGTTGGGGACACTAATCTTATTGAATGGAAGTACTAAATAAAACATAATTATAAGTAAAATTTGAAATCAAAATGAGGTGGTTAAAAATGACCATAAAGTGTTACGGTAGTGTCACATTAATAGTGACCTAGTTTTAGCTGAACCATAAAATATTCAAAAGTTGCTCAAAAATTTTTGGTATTTGTACAACCTTATACAAAACAAATTCTAATTAGATTATTGGCACATGAATTTGAATTTTTTAGATATCAAGAAGTATTTTTTCGAAAATCGTATGACATTAAAATTAATGATTTTAATAGATTTTTCTCATTTTTAAAGCTCTAATTTTTAGAGGATTGTAAGGCATAATAAAAGTGAATTTTATGAATAAAATTAAATTTTAATTGGGTTTAAAAGAGAATGAAAATTGAAGGAAAAAGAGGAAAAAAATGAAATTAAAAATAAGTATTTTTAGAATTATATATAAAGGGTCAAACAACTTTAAAAGTTAACATTTTCCCGTTTTCTTCTCTCCCTCTCTACCCCTTGAAGTGGTTGGCTTTTAGCTCTCTTCTCCCTTCAGTTTTGCTATTTTCTCTTCTTTCTAAGCTTAATTTAGCCTCACTAAAAATAATAAATTGCCTCCACACCCTCTAGGGTATTAAAGGAGCAAAAAACACGAAGGAAAACACTTAAATTCACAATTTGGAAACCATCATGATAAGTAACCATTTTTAGTTCGGGTGAGTTTTTCTAAAGTCTAGTATTTTTCTTAGGTTTTATGGGTGCCCAATAGCATTTCTACTATTATGGATTTTATTTTTGAGCTTTTGTTGATTTGTTACAAATTTTACAAGATTTTTCAGTATTATGTTAGAAGCTTCTAACAAAACCTGAGACAAAGGGAAGTCGAAGGTGCATATAGGCCTTAGGGTTGCATTACAACATCTACTGTATGTTCAATCATAAGAAATTATGAAATATTCACTTAAGTGCATTAAATTCCATATTATGCCTAAAATGGGAAAATGCAATATATGTTAAATGTAATGAATGTATGGTATTTATTATGTTATATTGCTTACATAATGTGTGAATATGTGCTTTAGATGATGATAAATGTTCAGGAATCATAGGATATCCATATAATGCTTAAATTGCCATAATGTATATTAAATGGAGAAAAGGAGGTATGATATGAATAAATGAGAAAATTGAGCATATTATTGCTTAAAATGATGATGTTTGACATAATTGAGATATGTTAGAAAAAGTGGAAGCATGGAAATGTCTATAGGGTGAAAAATGCTAATGATGTGCTTTATTAAGCAAATAGGCATAATATGGGAAATGATTTAATTTATTCATGTAAATGGCACTCAATCATGATTTATGGTATACTAAGTGTGTCTTATATCATGTAAAAAACTTGAATGATGTTTGAGGCCATGACATATATTTTGGCCAAATGGGTTATAATGCCAACCTTGTATGTATGCCACTTGAGTGTAATTGGTTATGAGATATGCTAAGTGACTACTAAGATGAGAAGGTGGTAGAATTTTGAAATGGGGCTACATCATCACATGTAAAGTTACATGTAAGGGTCATTATGCCATAATGCATTAATGTTATATTATTTTGGTGGTATGAACAAATAGGTAATAATGCATATAATTAGCATGTGTTAGGATGAAAAAGGAGTGAAATTAATGAATGTGAGTCTTGATGGCTGAATGACCTATTTGGCCATTTAAACTTGTGCTTTGAGTATATGCATGATTTTGTGTATATAGAATATGTGATTTTAGCTATGTATATAGTGTTGAATTTGGAACACCCCCTACCCATTCCCGAAAGAAACAATGTGCTACTTACTATAAGCCACCCATCCTTAAATTACTCTAGGGTTAATTCGTTTAACACTTATGACATTTTGAACATCTTTGTCATATCTTGACTATTTAGTGATTATTATTGTATAACCTTCTAATGCTACCTATTTTAGCCTAATAAAACACTAGTTTATTTTTATTATGCATTTTCTAGAAAATTAGGTAGCATAACAGCTACTCGGGTGAAAAACCAAAAATTTTTCCTGCATAAAAAAAACACTTCTATAACATCACGGCTCAGTCCTCAACTCCTAGACCTTTCTAGTCCCC
>CANXYI010257934.1:0-10610 GCA_948208565.1 Hura crepitans | reverse complement strand
GCTGATTTCCTTTATTGTCATCTATAGTTAGATAGTATTTTAGGTGTTCTAAAATGTAATTTTATTTTTTTATTATTTATTTGGCTATGACGTATTTTAGGTAATTTCCATGTAATATATTTTTTATCAAATTATTTCCTTGTATATTCCATGAATGCTGTAATAATTAGAAAGAAGATTTTTTGCATGTTGGAAAAATAACTGAAGCATTTTTATTTAATTAATTGGCATTTGGATAAAAAAATGGATTTTGATTTTTTGTAATAAAAGTCACAATAATAAAAAATTATTCCCTAAAATTGACATGCGAGAACTAAAGTTCTCAAACTAAATTCCTCACCCAGTTTTATGTATGACATTTTCAATTTCAATCCTGAAATATTCCATGAACACCACATTCAGTAGAAAATGATTTTGCATGTTAAAAAGAAATAATAATCAAAATTATTTTATACTTAATTAATTAGTGCTCTGTTAATAAAATAAATTCTGATTTTTTCTTAATAAAAGTTACAATAAAAATCCATTTTCCAAAATTAGCATATAAGAACCAAAGTTCTCAAACTAACCATCCGATTTTTATAAAAATCACTACAATAAGATTCATTTATTAAAATTAGCATATGAGAACCAAAGTTCTCAAAACAATCAACTGCCCGATTTCATGCATGATATTTGAATTCCAAGCAACTATTTAGTTTTCTATAAATTTATTTTTCAATTCCTCAAACGTGAATACATGATTTATTTTAATTGTAAAATATTGCTTGAGAAAAAAGAATAATATTATAAATTCAAACTAAATTTTTGTATTAATTTTGGGTATAAATAAGAGTAGGGTTCCGAACCACTCTAGTTTTGGCCCTACAAGGTATTTCCTAACTCTGATCGAGTGGTGACTTCGACCTTTGTAGTGCCCAACTTGCTCCTCTTAGGCTAATCAAATAGGAGTAGCTCTAGATTCCTCTAGCTTCCTTCTTGTCTTTCTAGACTAGAGGAGTGAGGCTTAAGTCAAGCCTTAGGCTACTTTGATTTGATAGGCCCAAGGAAAACTTAAGAGATGTAAACAATAGCCCATAAGTGTTATGGAGTTTTCTCCTAGAGCAATCTTAGGATGGGTGACCTATTGGGAAGTGCATCACTTGTTGAGTTTCTATAGGAATACGATAGGAGATGCAACACTAAGTGTGGCCGAGGAATGACTAAGGTGTATAATGGCCTAGTTTACATGGTAATATCATTATGTGCATGTAAGCATGCTTGTGTAATGTTAAAATATGTGTATGTGTGCTTAAATGTGATTAAAAGCATGTGTATGGTAATGTGGGGATATTGGTTGAGAGGTATGCAAGGCTAAATGGCATGAAAATAAGTTATGGCATAACATGTATATGTGTGTGATATGGCATGATGTATTTGGTATGTATTGTTGAATATCCATATTTCATGGCTTAAGTAAATATGCATGAGTAATAAAGCATGAAATGCATGGCATTAGGATATCTTTAAAGATTATGAAATGGCATGGAAATTAGCCTAAAATAATGAGTTAAAATGGCTTTAAAATGAGCTAATTGTGGCATGAAAATGTGATTTCAAATTTAGCCCCTTTGTGATATTTAAGTGGAATGAGATAAAAGTTTATTGTTTGCCTATTTAAGTGCTCAATTTGTTCATGGCTTTAGGCCTTTGAAAGTGTGGACAAATGAGTGCTAATGGCACAAAAAAATGATGTGAAAAGGACCTAGAATGGCTACAGTAAAACTACAAAGTGACCTATAACTATCCTGTAAAAATAAATTTTGGGACTATATTAAAAATGAATACTTAGCATATGTATAAATGAGCCAAAATAATAGACTAGGCTAGACTTAATATGGCATTAATTATACCTAAGATAGTGCCTTAAAATATTTCAAAAAAATTGACCTGTAATTGTCTAATAGTACTAAAAATGACTTGCAACTGTCTAGGTCAAAAATTAACTATCTAACAAAAATTATAATTATTTGTTTTTCAACTTGGAATATTATAAAAAGATGATCAATAAAGATGAAAACTTAAAATAAAGTTAAATGGCCCATTAGCTAGACACCTACTAGATGGGTTGATAGATTAACATAGGGATTAGCAGCTACTAAACCATCTATTTATCGAACTAGGCTAGTGCATTGGCTAAGGTTCTTAATTGGGCCACTGCACTAGTCTGTAAGGTAGATGACTATATCGCTAGCATGATCATCTATATATCAGACTATGCCAGTGCAGTGGTGAAGGTCCCCAAAGGGGTTACTGTATTAGTATGCGGGGCAGACTAGGATGAATAATTCAACATGATAAATTTTTGGGAGGTCTACGGATTGATCCCTATGCATAGTTGCTCATTTCTAGGAGATTCCTATGAACTTATCCTTATAGATATATCAGGTTAGTGCAATGGTCGAGGTCCAAAATATGGGCCACTAAACACTTTTTCAATTCCCTTTTGGTTTGGTGTTTATATGTGTTGTCTCCCTAGTCTAGCCTATGAAAAGGAATTAAAGTAAAATATAAGTCTAGAATGAATGATGATAAATTTAATAAAAAAATATAGTGGCATTTTGGTAATTTTTAAGTAAACATGGCATATCATCTGAATCGCATTAGTTACCTGGCGTATCACCTAAACACTCTATCTAGACCATTGTAATATGTTTGCTTGTTTGTGTTAATGTATGTGGCATATTTTAATTGTTTAAATTCACCACTGAGTCTGTACTCAACGTACCTGTGTTGTGGTGCATAGGTAGTAAAGATAAGTCACCTAGCCTTAGAGATCATGTAGTGTAGCAATACAAGTGTTGAATAGTAAATAGAGTTCTTTTTTTTATTTAAGTAGTGCCATCTTGTAAATATGTAGCTATGGGTTTGCATGCTATGAAGCTAAATTGTATTTATATGTATATAATTATAAGAACTAGGAGTGTTGCACTTAATCAAGTGCCTTGATGAATGACTTTATGCATGAATCTTCATAAATTTGGGCCTAAGACCCTGTGTGTTGCTATATGTGTTGAATATTTGAATTGGGGGACTAAAAGGTTCTAAAAGGCAGATTAATTAGTTGTATTACCTTTAAAAGTGTTTTTACAAGTGGGGAAACATTTTCAGAATGCCCCTAGGTAGCCATTGTGTTGCCTAAAATTTTCCAAACTTAAGAGGGTTCTATTAAAGGAATGCATGTATGACAATGACATGATAAAATATAATGTGGGGTTAGATAACTAATTTAGGACCAGTCTAGTTAAATATTTGGATTTAAGTAATTGTTAAATAAATATACTTTGGGGAAATCTAAGGATGGGTGACAAGTAAGAAGTGCACCACTTATCATATTTTTGCTAAGATCTAGTAAGGGGTGTCATAATTGGTTGTTTTAGAGCCAAGTTTAATATTCCTAGGTAGTTTACATGAGTGCCAAAGTCTAGGATTGGTTCTGTTATTATGCTACACTATATGGAGGTTGATAAGTTTGGTAATTTTTATAGTAATTCAAGATGGCTGATAGACCCCAAGAGGAGAAAGTAGAAGAAATAGCTACTTATGCTCTGACTATAATACAGGGGGTAGATAATATAGCTACTCCTAAGCCTAATGACACTACACATAGGCCATAACCAAGGCACAACCATAAGCAAAAGAATCTCTAACTTTGTTGCAGTAGATAGTTAATTTGTTAAGGCATTCCTCTATAGCTACTATCCCACCTCCACCTTTTCCACCAGCTCTAGTCCCTCTAACACTACCAGCTCTTGTATAAAAAACACCATTGAACAGAATCAACAAGATAGGGTCTATGGATTTTTAGGGTATAAAGGAGAATGATGGAGCACGAGTGGAGTATTGGTTAGAAAGAACCTTCAGAATTCTAGAATAGCTAGAGTGTTTAGAAAAAGATAATCTGAAGTGTATAATTTCCCTCATGTAGGAAGAAGCATACCATTAGTAGGAAACTATTAAGAATAGAAATGCACTGATAGATCTCAACTGGGAGTTCTTCTTGATAGAGTTTAAGAAGAGGTATATCTTTAAGTCCTATAAATATAAGAGGAGATAAGAGTTCTTAGATTTGAAATAGGGTAGAAGGATAATGGATAAATATGAGAAGGATTGTACCCAATTGATCATATGCGTAGAGGAGTTCATTCTCAATGAAGAGGAAAAGTGTAAGAGATTTTTGAAAGGGTTAAATGTGGAGTTGACAATGCAGATAGCAAACCCAAGGGTAAAATACTTTATTGTATTAGTGGCATTTGCCTTTGACATAGAGGAGATGGTATAAGAAAATATAGACTTCTTCTAGAGAAAGAGATAGTTTACTACGGGGCAATCTAGTACAGCCCTAAGTGATAGTAAAAGAAGAAGAGAAGCACCATCTCTTCCTAGTCTATTTACCAAGTATAGAGATAGACACAGTCCCAAATATCGAGGCAAGCTTCTATAGTAAGACCTCGATTACCTCTAAGGGCTTCTAGTACTCCTAATCCATCAAGTAATAGAAATAGACCCTCGACTTATAATACTTGTCATAAGAGACACTAGGGGCAGTGTTGGTTGGCTAGAAGGGCTGAGTGTTTTACTTGTGGTATAATGAACCAATATTAGATAGAGTGTCTTCAGTGGCAGCCTAAGGGTGCTCGTACTTAAGCATCCATAGTTGCACCTCATAATAGATGTTAGAGGCAAAGTAGAAGTGATCAACCTAGTCCTAGTTAGGGGATTAGATTAGAAGCCCATGCATCAGTTAGATAGTATGTTGTCAGAGCTAGAGAAGAGGCAGTAGCACTAGACATCATAACTAGTACTTTTTTATTTATTTGATGTTCTTGTTTAGGTTTTGGTAAACCTAAGATCAACACATTCATATGTATGCACCACATTGGCACATGATAGAGGACTAAAATCTGACCATGTGAACATAGATATAAAAATCAGTAAACTTATAGGACAATGTGAATGTGTACAAGATATATATACAGTGTTCTTTAATGATCTAATAATTTATGTTTCCTATGGACTTGATTAAATTACATTTTCATGAGTTTGATGTTATTCTAGGAATGGATTAGTTGTCTGAACATCAAGCTATACTTGACTATAAAAATAAAAGGTTGACCCTCCAAACTATAGAGGGATTAACAATGATAGTTGTGATTGAGAGAAACTTTGTGAATAACCTCATCTCGATTATTATAGCAAGGAAACTCATCTAAAGAGGATACAAAGCTTACATACAACATGTCATTGACACTGATGTTTCCACCTCAATGGTTGAATATATTCCAATAGTGTTTGAGTTTCTTAATGTGTTTCCTGATGAGTTGTTAGGGTTACCTCCACAACGAGAGCTTGATTTTCAAATTGAGGTGTATCCTAGTACAACTCATATTTCGATTGCTCCTTATTGAATGACACCTACTAAATTGAAAGAATTTAAGATGTGATTACAGGAACTATTAAATAAGGGTTTCATCAAACCCAGTGTTTCACCTTAGGGAGCACCTATGTTGTTTGTGAAGAAAAAAGATGGCTCATTTTGGTTGTGTATTGATTATAGAGAGCTGAATAAGGTGACAATGAAAAACAAATATCCTTTAACAATAATAAATGATCTATTTAATCAGTTGAGGGGTGTATGGTATTTTCCAAGAATGACTTGAGATCTGGATACCATCAGTTGAGAGTCAAGGAAGTTGATTTTCTTAAGACTGCAATTAGAACTAGATATAGGCATTATGAGTTCTTAGTGATGCCATTGGGTCTCATAAATGCCTTCATAGCTTCCATGGACTTAATGAATAGAATATTTCAACCTTACCTGGATTAATTTGTGGTGGTATTCATTGATGATATTCTAGTATACTCTAAGACTAGAGAGGAATATGGTCAACATCTCATAGTTGTGTTACAAAATTTGAGGGAGAAGTAATTGTATGCTAAGCTGAGTAAGTATGAGTTTTGGATGCAATAAATAGCTTTTTTAGGATAAAGTGTTAGCAAAAGGCATTAGAATAGACTCCAATAAGGTCAAGGCAATATTAGAGTGGGAACCTTCAAGGAATATGATAAAGATATAGAGTTTCCTATGATTAGCTTGGTTTTATAGATGTTTTGTGAAGGGATTTTCCATGATTACAACTTCTTTAACCAGATTGATTTAGAAAAATGTGAAATTTGAGTGGGATGACGAATGTCAGACAAGTTTTGATAAGTTGAAGAAGATGTTGACTGAAGCTCCTATCCTAATTCAACCAGAGTAGGGTAAGGATTTTATGGTGTATAGTGATACCTCACTTAATGGATTGGGTTGTGTGTTGATGTAAAAAGGAAAGGTAGTAGCCCATGCTTCAAGGATGTTAAAGCTAAATGAGAGGAATTATCCTACTCATGACTTAGAGCTAGCTACCATTGTATTTACTTTGCAAATTTAGAGGCACTACTTTTATGTTGAGAAATGTTACATCTATATAGGCCATAAGAGCCTAAAATACTTTCTAACTCAGAAAAAATTGAACTTGAGGTAGAGAAGGTGGTTAGAGCTGATTAAAGATTATAACTGTTAATAGATTACCACCCAAGGAAAGCTAATTTGGTAGCTGATGCTTTCAATAGGGAATTCACAGTGACTTTGAGATCAATGAATGCTAGATTGGAGTACACTAAAAAGAATGTTGTGTTGGCTAAGTTATAGATTAACCAGATTTTAGGTAGTAGATAAAGGAGGCACAGGGTAAAGATGAGTTACTGATATAGTTGGTAAGTAAAGTCAAAGATGGGAAGGCACCAGGATTTGACTTGAGTGAGTATGGATGTCTGTATTATTAGGGCAGGTTTTGTGTACCTAGTTCTAATGACTTAGGGTTACAGATATTGAAGAAGGCACATAAAGCTCCTTATTCTATACACCTTGGTAGCACTAAGATGTATTTGGACTTCAAGCCATATTATTTGTGGTTAGGTATGAAGAGAGGTGTGGCAAAGTATGTTACTAGATGTTTAACATGCCAGTAGGTAAAAGTTGAGCATCAAGTTTCTTATGGATTACTGCATTCTATAGCAATACCAAAATGGAAGTGGAAAAGGTGGCAGTGGATTTTATAATGGGGTTTCCTATAAGTAGAGGTAAATGTGATGTTGTATGGGTGATTGTTGATAGACTGATTAAAATAATTCACTTTATCCCTATCAGAATAGACTACTCACTAAAAAGGTTAGCTAAAATATACATTGATAAGATTGTCAGACTTCTTGGTGTACCTATAGCAATCATTTCTGATGGAGATCCTCAATTCACTTCTAGGTCTTAGAAGAAGTTGTATAAAGCCTTCGGTACTAAGTTGACCTACAGTATAGCCTTTCACCCTTAGATAGATGGACAATCATAAAAGGTGATACAAGTGCTTGAGGATATATTGCGTAGCTATGCTATTAATTTAAAGGCAATTGGGATCAATACTTTTCTCAAGCTGAGTTTGCCAACAATTACAGCTATCAGAATAGTTTGGGCATAGCCCAATATAAAGCACTATGTTAGAAGGTGTAGAACTCCTTTATACTGGAGAAAGATTATGGAGAACAAGGTATCAAGAGTTAATCAGATTAGAGATGCAGAAGAAAAGGTTAAGGTTATTAGAGAGAGATAAAAGGCTATAGTTGATAGGAAAAAATCCTATATTGATCTAAAGCGAAGAGATATTGAATATGCCATAGGTGAGAAAGTATTCTTAAAGGTATCCCTATTAAAAAAGGCCCTCAAATTTGGAAAAAAAGGGGAAGCTGAGACCTAAATTCATTGGACCATATGAAATCACAAAAAGAGTGGGACCTCTACCATATAGGCTAGCTTTGCCATCTGAATTGTTAAAAATTCATGATGTGTTCCATGTTTCAATGCTGAGGTGATACAAATCAGATCTCTCCCATATAGTTCCAATAACAGATGTTGAAATATAGCTAGACTTGAGCTACGAAGAAAAACCAATATAGATACTAGCTAGAAAGGTGAAGCAATTGAGGAATAAAGCCATTTTTTTTGTTAAAGCCCTCTAGAGGCATCATAATGTAGAAGAAGCTACATAGAAGCCTGAAGAGTAGATGATGGCTCAATATCTACACCTATTCACTTTAGGTAATTTTGAGGAGGAAATTTCTTAAGGGGGAAGAATTGTGATACTTATAAGTCAAGGCGTTATGAATAGTAGCACTAAGGTTGAAAAGTGTTCTTAGAGTGCTGGATCACATTCACGAGGCCCGAGAGAAAGGTACTGGTCATGAAACTTTGAGTGGCGATAAAATGTTAAAATTGACTTAATTTAAAGATTTAGTGAAACCAATAAATTATTTTAGGCTATAATTTATTAGGCCATAGGCTCAGGTGGAGTCGAGCATAGAATGACGCGAGATATGCCCAGACAAACCTGAAAATACCATACCCTGAAGTTAAAAAATTCCCCTTACTCCATTGGTTAATGAATTTTTGAATTCTGTGGTTGTTTGCAAATTTTCTTAATTTTAAGCCTTGCACGTAAATTGAGGCAGTTGGTTAACTATCCTATCAATGGAATTTCGTCGTAAAATTTTATAAGCATTTAAATAGGACTAACCAACAATTTTTAAAATAAACATAATGATTTTTAGAGTTCTGTGCAATTTCTTTAAATTCCCCAAAGTTTTTGTCAAAATTGAGCTTTTCCGGACTCTTGGGTGGCATGTGACCCCACCTGTGCCACCTCAACCAATATAAATAGGCCTTGGTTACACTTAAGTGGCCATATGCACTACAAGAAAAATGAAATGTTGTGATAAATTTTGCGACAAAAATAATTCTGTAGCAAATTTGCGACAAATCAGCGATGGATTTATCATTCCTTCGTGAATTTGTAAATAATAAAAAGAGGAAAAAAAATTGCAATGGATCGACGATGAAATAAAAAATTCCATCGCAAATTATGGCACCATTATTTGTTGCCGGAATTGCCGACGGAATTTTCGTTGCTAATTTTTTTCCCAAATTAAAAAGGATAAAAAATTGCGACAGAAAATTTCCATTGCAAATTTTTTCCCCGATTAAAAGGGATAAAAAATTGTGACAGAATTTTCGTTACATATTTGTTTCCCAATTAAAAAGGATAAAAAATTGTGATGAAAAATTTCCCTTGCAAATTTTTTTCCTAATTAAAAAGGATAAAAATTTGCGATGGAATTTTTGTTGCAAATTTTTTTTCCCAATTAAAAAGGATAAAAAATTGTAACGAAAAATTTCCGTTGCAAATTTTTTTCCCAATTAAAAAGGATAAAAAATTGTGATGGAAAATTTCTCTTGCAACTTTTTTTCCTAATTAAAAATGATAAAAAAATTACGATGGAATTTTCGTTGCAAATTTTTTCCCCCAATTATAAAGGATAAAAAATTGCGATAGAAAATTTCCCTTGTAAATTTTTTCCCTAATTAAAAAGGATAAAAAATTGCGACAGTAAATTTCTATTGCAAATTTTTTTCTCAATTAAAAAGCATAAAAAATTGCAATGGAATATTCTTGAGCCTCTAAAATTTTAAACTTCCCGAATTCTGTTTTTCAAGAAATTCAAGTTGAAACTTTAGAGAATTTTTAAAAATTACTCAAATACCATAAAATCATCACGTTTGTTCATAAAATCCCTAATTAGGTCCAATTAGATGCTCGCAAAATTTAATGGCAAAATTCCTTCGAGAAATAGCCAAACAAAAATTTTCGGGAAATTACGGCAACTCGATTTGCGATAGAACTTTGAGAATTTTTATACGATCACTTGAACCTCTAAAAAATTGTCATGTTTATTTTTAAAATCTTCAATTACCTTCAATTAGAGGTAAATCAAATTTCCTAGCCAAATTTCACCTACAAGATAGTTAACCAACAACCTCGGTTTACATGCAAAATCTCAAAATTAAAAAAAATGCAAACAACCTCAAAATTTTAAAATTCCTTCTCCATTGGCCTTTGCATGTTTTGACCTTCAGGGTATTATGTTTTTAAGTTTATTGGGGCTCATCCCGGATTATTCCCGACTGGACTCAATTTAAGGCCATGGCTCACTAGCTTACAACTCAAAATAGTTTATTGGCTCAGCTAAATTTTTAATTAAGGTCATTTTCACCCTTTTTAAGCCCCTTCATATTTATTGGGCAGTATGCCCTATCTTGAGACTCGTGCAAGTGATACAACACTCTTGGTGCATTTTTTCAATCTCAGCTTGTATAGTCGGGGCATTACATTTAGAAGTACAATCCTACATTAGTTGGTGAGGAGAATGAAGCACACCTTATAAGGGTATGGATACCTCTTCTTGCACAAGCACGTTTTGGGTAAAAGGGTTTAGATCCTATCAGAACTATGAAGTTAAACGTGTTTAGACCAAAGTAGTATCAAGATGGGTGACTTGAAGGGAAATTTTTCCCTTTGCTTAAGAATATCGAAGTGGATAATATCTACAAGCAAGTGGCCTGAGTCATGATAGTTGGTATTAGGGCCGAGAATTGAATTGATATGCTGACATTAAAGTGAATGGCTAGGTCGAAGCCTGAATCGATG
>CANXYI010257894.1:0-10539 GCA_948208565.1 Hura crepitans | reverse complement strand
ATTTTTCAGTTTTTGCAAACTGACACTATTCATTTGGTCATTTTTCATGTTTAAGCATTTCATTACTCCTCTCATTTAAGCCTATTTTCTAAGGCCATTTCACTTAATTATTCTCAAATAATATCTTCGATATAAAATACCTTAACTTACTTTAACTTTAGTCTTAATTTTTCCTCTAATTAAATACCAATTTTCAACACACAACAAAGTTTAAGTTTTTTTGTCATTTTGCCTTATATTTGTAACCATCCAATCTCATATTTATACCCCTAAAATACACATATTTTTCAACCATATACACCATGCACCATTCATGCCTTCAATTTGGCCATAAATGCATATGCACACACACCTACCATTTCTTACTAATTTATTTCACATAATATATTAGTTTACCATAAACTACATGCTTACATGCAATATACCCCATTTCTATACAAGTATTACAACTCAAATTACACAAACGTGCAAGGCATAATATAATTAAGTTTTTCCACATACCTAGGGTGCCTTTCCACCCTTTTCTCCACTACTTGGACTTGGAAAAGTTTACTCCCTCACCGTTTGATTCTCTCCTCCTAACATACACAAAATTTACATAGAAAAATTCCTAAAAAATTATCTATAGCTCAAATAAAAATTCTAAACCCATAAAAGTCGTTAAAATGACCTAAATTAACTACTCTAAAAATAAAAAATGGAAATGTAATATTTTCTCTTTCTTAAGTTACTATTCACTGAAGTAGAGAATTGTGAAAATTTACTCCCTTTTTCTTGAAATTCTTAATAGAATTAGGGCCCTTGAATGATGGAGGTTCAATTTATATTAATTTTAAGTGAGTTTATGGTGGATTTTGGAGAGAGAAAGCACTAAAAATGGTGTCTTTCTTTCCTTAGTGGCGTCAGCTATGGCAGAGGAAGGGGCAAGTAGATGGTCCTCAAAAGTGTGAGCTATAACTAGATTTTAGTTAGCTTCCATGGGCTGAGTTGGATGTATTTATTTGGCCCAAATAAGGCTCAATCCCTTTATGTACTTAGTAAGTAACTTTTTGCTCGAAAAATTCAAAACATATTCTTTATATGTCTAAATAATCCCATTTTTAGTTGTAAAAATCCTCAATTATTGAGACTAAGGCCCATGTAAAATTTTAGCAAAAAATTCCTTCGAGAGCCAAAAATCACTATTCACTATAGGTCGAGTTTTAAATTAAATTTTTTTTAAAATATTTCATGTTGCTCCAAAAATTCTCATTCTAGTTTTAAAATTTTTAAATTAATGAGACTAAGTTCCATGCAAAATTTTAGGCCAAAAGTCAACTATTGACTTTTTGGCACTATTCGCGGTCGGAATAAAATATTTAGAAAAAATTACCAATTTGTCTCAGAAAATTCTAATCCCTCTTCCATCATACTCAGAGGAATTTTTGAGGTTCTTGGTATGGTATTTGCAATACCGTTTGGGCACATTCCTATGTCTCGAGGCTGTCCTCGCCTGAAAATCATTTTATCTCCAAAAACAGTAGTTTATGACCTAAAATGAATTATTGGTTTTGCTAAAATTTTTAATTCATTTATTTTCCCTAGTTTCATGCCTCTCAAAATTTTATGACCAATATGCTAGTCATCGGACTCAGAATGATGACCCGCACCATAAAGAACATCATTTGGGCCTATCTGGTACTATTTATAAGACTTTGACCTTTCGGGTGTTATAATGCTTCACCTTTTAAAGAATTTCGTCCTCAAAATTACTTGCATCGAATAGCTAGGGATATTACCTTCGCATATGCTCCTCGCTCTCCTATGTGGCTTCTGTCATATTATGAGGTCTCTAAAGCACTTTCATTAATGGGATCTCCTTGTTTCTCAACTGTTTCACTTATGTAGCTAGGATCTCCATGGGTTCCATTCGAATGTCAAATCAGGTTATACTTATGTCTCATTAGTAGTTATCACATGGGTTAGGTCTGATCAATATCATCTCAGCATAGATACATGGAAGACGTTATGTATTTGTCACAACTCTAGCAGCAGTGCAAGTATGTATGCCAACGAGCCTACTCATTTTGTAATCTTGTACATCCTAATGAATATAGGGCTAAGCTTGCCCTTCTTACAAAATAGAAAGATCTTCTACCAAGGTGAAACCTTTAAGAATACCTGATCTCCCACTTCATACTCGACATCCCTTCTCTTCAAGTTAGCATATGATTTCTGCCTATCCGTAACCTTTATCTAATCACCTTGACCTTCTCTTCAGCATCTCTTAGTAAATCTGACCCCACGATCTTGCTTTCACCCACTTCACTCCAACAAAGTGGAGTTCTGCATCGACGACCATATAATTCTTCATATGGTGTCATGCCTAAGCTAGCCTGATGACTGTTGTTGTAGGCGAACTCTACCAAGGCTAGGTATTAATCCCAACCACCTTTAAATTCAATAGCACAGCTCTATAAGATGTCTTCTAATACCTGTATAACTCTTTCTGATTGCCTATCTATCTTCGGATGAAATGCAGTGCTATATGTCAGTTGTGTACCCAAGGCTCCATGTATTTGTTTCTAAAGTCTGGATGTGAACCTCATATCATGGTCAGATATAATCACTGCAGGCACTCTATGTAGTCTCAAAATCTCATTGATATATAGCTTCATAGACTTTTTCAGTGAATAATCCATCCTCACTAGTATGAAATATGCTATCTTGGTCAGTCTATCCATAACCACCTATATTACATCACATTGGTTCCATGTCATTTGCAATCCCATCACAAAGTTCATAGTAACATTCTCCCATTTCCATTTTGGAATTGCAATAGGGTGTAGCAACCTAGATGGAACCTAGTGCTCCACTTTCACTTATTCACATGTCTAACATCTAGCCACGTACTTAGTGACTTCCCATTTCATTCTTGTTCACCAATACAGAGGTTTTAGTCCTACATACATCTTCGTGCTACCTAGGTGCATTGAATAAGGGGCTTCATTAGCTTTTTTCAATATTTGCAAACTCAAATCATCAACATTAGGTTCACATAGGATACCATGGTAGTATAGGCTTCCATCTTCTACTATCTCAAAACTTATAGCTTTCCCCTCTTTGACTTTATCTATCATCAGCACTAAATGAGCATCTCTTGCCTGTGCTTCTTTCACTGGCTGCTTAAAATCCATATTAACATACAACTCAGCCAATATTGTACCCTCTAATATACACTCCACTCTGGCATGCGTAGATCTCAATGCAGTAATCATCTTTCGACTCAGTGCATCTACAACTACATTCACTTTACCTAGATGATAGTCGATTAGGCAATCATAATCCTTGATCAACTCCATCCACCTCTATTGCCTTAAGTTCAATTCTTTCTATGTAGGTAAGTACTTTAAACTTTTTATGGTTGGTGTAGATGTAGCATCATTCCATATATAGATAATGTCTCTACACCTTCAGTGCAAAACAATAGTTACCAACTCCAAGTCATGTGTCGGTTAGTTCCTTTCTTGTGGCTTCAATTGTCAGGATGCATAAGCAATCACTTTTCCTTCTTGCATCAGTATGCACCTAAGTCCATTGTGTGAGGCATCACTCTAGATCATGAATTAATTACCCTATTTTTGTTTTGTCCAAATAGTAGCTTCCATTAACATTCCCTTTAGCTTATCAAAACTAGCTTGACACTTGACATCCCACTTGAATTTCAAATCTTTTCAGATCAACCTCATCAATGGGGCAACAATCATCGAGAATCCCTTTACAAACCTCCTATAGTACATTGCCAATCCCAAAAAACTTTCAATTTCAGTCATATTTCTAGGTGGGTTCCACTCCAACACATCTGTCACTTTGCTTAGATCCACTCTAATGCCCTCGGCTAATGTAATGTGGCCTAGGAATGCCACTTTTTCTAGCCAAAATTCATATGCACTCAACTTGGCATATAGATACTTCTCTTATGGTATTTGTAGCATAATTCAGAGGTGCTGTTCATGTTCTTTTGGTGTTCTGGAGTACACTAAGATGTCATCAATAAATACTACCACAAACTTATCCAAATACTGCTTGAACACCTGATTTATCAAGTTCATAAATATTGCAAGGGCACTAATAAGCCCAAATGGCATCAATAAGGACTCACAGTGCCTGTATCTAGTTTTGAAAGCTGCCTTCGGAATGTCACTCTCTTTAATTCACAGCTGATGGTACCCTGATCTCAAGTCAATCTTTGAAAAGACACTAGCACCTCTCAATTAATTGAAAAGATCATTGATACTAGGTTGTGGGTACTTATTCTTAACTATCACTCAGTTCAACTACCTGTAATTGATATACAATCTGAGGGATCCATCCTTCTTCTTCACAAAAAGCATTAGAGTTCCCCTGGTGATACACTGGGCCTAATGAAACCTTTATCCAATAATTCTTGCAACTGGGTCTCTAATTCTTTTAGCTCTGCTGGTGCCATCTGATAAAGAGTGATTGAGACTGTATTCACACCCAGATACATCTCAATCTCGAACTTCAACTCCTAATGTGGTGGCAAACCTAGTAACTCTTCTAGGAACACATTAGGAAACTCTGATACCACCAATATCTGGTCCAAACTAGGTGTCTGGATAGCAGTATCTATCACTATAGCTAGAAAAGCTTCACATCCCTATCTTATAAGTCTTCTAGCTGTCATAGCTGATATAACATTATGTTGGGAGCCTCGATCACCCATAACTATCACCTCTCTACCATCCGAGGTCTAAAGACTCAACCTCTTCTTTTCACAATCTATCACTGCCTTGTGCTCTAACAGCCAATCCTTACCTAATATCACATTAAATTTATTAAAGGGTAAATTAATCAAGTCAGTGGAGAACATCCAACCCTTAACCATTAGGGAACAGTGCCTATACACTATACTCACAGTCAAACTCTAGCCTATTGGGTTGCTTACTTGTATGCCTAGGTCAATATGCTCAGGTTCCAACTCCCTATTTTTAACTTGCACAGTGTATATGTTTGAATGTCTGGAGCTTGGGTCTATCAAAGCTAGTACTTGTGTGTTAAGGAGAAGAAAAGTACTAGTAATGATGTCAGGTGCCTCTGCCTCCTCTCGGGCAAGGATAGCATACTGCCATGCTACAGCTCTCACCTTAGGCCTACCCCTCTAGCTCATGGTAGCCTGCTTCTACCTAGGTGGTCTCACGGGTGTGCTTGTTGTGTCTTCTACAGATGCCTAGGTCTGTACTACTTTTGCTAGCCTCTATGGGCACTCCCTTTGTTAGTGGCCACGTGCCCCGCATATAAAGCATACACCTCTTCTGTTCCAACATTATCCCTAATACTTCCTCTAATAGCTTTCACACACTGGGACTTCACTCCTTGCTATCGACACAAGAGCACTCGATGCTTGTTGTGAAAGAGGCAGTCGTGATCTAGTTAAGTACCCCGGCTGGCCTACTATGAAGGGGCTGGTCTTTGTTCCTACAAGCCCGGATACCTCTAAAATGTTTGACCCTGAGGAGCATCTCTCTATCTCTTGCTCCCTCCTATAGCTGAGCTCGACTGGCTAGCAGTAAATGGCCTTTTTCTCTAAAAAAAATCCCGCTTCTCTTACACTATCTCCTCCATCCTATAGGCCATAGCAACCATCTTTGAAAAGTCTTAAACCTCTGCAGTCATTAGTTGCATCTAGATCTCCACATTCTCAAATCTCTTACATTTCTCCTCATTATTGGGGAGAAAATTTTGCCTCGTACCAGCTCAGATGATCGAACTCCTCGTACTTTGATACTAATTTTTTATGCTGTTAAAGATCGAAAAACTTATGTTGCTTCTTATCTATATATGAGTGTGGCACATATCTCTTTCCTAAACTCTTACTAGAAAAAGGGCTAAGTCAACTCTTTTGTAGTTTTCCCTCTCTTCAATTGATCCCACTAGTGATACGCCTCTTCTTGCAGTAATAATGTGGTGCACCTCATGTACTCGACTTCTAGGCACTCTAGTTCCTTAAGGATTTGAGTTATCCTCTCTAACCTATACTCTACCTTCACGTCATCATCTTCTCTGGTGCCCTAGAAGTCCATAGCTCCTAATTTATGAATCCTCTCTAGGTACATTTTTTGAGGAGCTAGTGGAGCAGTAATCACCATAGGTACTGGGGCTGGTGCTAGAGCAGGTGCTATAGTCTATCTCAATATGTTGATAATCTGCTGCAGCAACTCTGGTAATGCCTGCGACCTAGGTACTAGCTATGGCTGTGGTGGCTTTCTCTAGGCCACATCAATGGGATCATGGGTAGCTGCACTCCCTCTTACTCCATATATATTGGTGAGAGCATAACTCACCGCTTTTTTATCCCTCTCAGGCAGAGTTCTATCACATATCATATGTTAAACTGAAATAAAAAAATGGTCAGCATCAGACAGTGTAGCTTGACTCCTACTAACACCCTAGACTTATGTACTCATGTATCGGATGCCTAAAACTGCCTAAGCCTGCTTTGATACCACTAAATGTCACACCCCTTATCTATTTCCACCTGAAATAAGCATAGAGTGTCACTTCCTGTTGTGGTCACCCATCTTAGGATTTTCCCAAGGGCTTTTCATTTAACTTCTACCTATGTTTGACTCATGTTGACTAAACCCTTTCTTTACCCAAATCTGATCATTTATTCTAATTTTACATCCTATTTTCGTGCATTAAAAGTTTCTTTAGGCATTACCAAACATTTATAGAAATTCGAGCAGCATAACAGCTGTCCTAGTTCCTAACCTAACAAAACCTGTAGAAAAAAACACTTCAAATCAAAAGTCCCTCCTTATTCCTCGTTTGGACCCTTTGGTCCTCAAAAATAACCACCATGACAAAACATCATTATCTATAGTACATAGGGTCGTAGACCCATTAACACAGAAGCATACTAAGATAGATATTCATTCATTGCATAGCACTGTACGTACATACTAATTTCACTTCATTAACACACACAGTTCTACTACCCACTCTAACCTGCATACATACATGAGTGCAATACACTGTACATACATAATTTAAAGGAAAAGTAGGATACCAAAAGACTGGGATAGCTACACTGATGTTGACATCTGATGTAGACCCGTACCTTAATCACGACTTGTGAATTGGAACACCGACACGCTGAGTACAAGACTTAATGGTGGAATAACACAATTATATTTTGTCTCATGCAACATGCAACATACAAGATTTTGCACACAGTAAAATCATCTTATTATCTTGACTTCATTCATTAATTAAATTAAATAAGTTATTTACTTATTCAGATTTCTTATCATGCATTACTGTTTATGTTCCCTATTTACAAGCCCATAGATAAACTACATATAAAGGCACTAGATAGCGGGACTATCTTGTGTAGTGGCCCACTTTTAGGGCTTACCTACCTCACTTTGTAGCAGGGACCCATATGTAAACCACTCCTAATATCTACAAAGCATCACACAGAAGTGGATAGTAGGGAGCCATCCATAGACCACTCCTAATATCCATAGGCACACCAAATAGGATGCAAAAACATCACATGGTCTCAACATCACCAACATACAGCAGTAAGCCCTAGAGGGACTGACTACCTACCAGCTACTTTATCCCTAGTTGGCTGGTAAACCCATCCAATGGGCATCTAACTAATGGGGCATTTCCATTTTTATAACATTTCTTATATTATTTTATCCATAATTTATCATACTCGACCTAATGCACACATAAAATTACGATTTTACCACTGTCGCAAAAATCACTGTTCATTTGTTAGTTTATGCAAACTGACACTATTCATTTGGTCATTTTTCATTTTAAGCATTTCATTACTCCTCTTATTTAAGCCTATTTTCAAAGGCCATTTCACTTAATTATTGTAACATTGTATCCTCAATATAAAATACCTTAACTTACGTAAACTTTAGTCTTAATTTTTCCTCCAATTAGATAGTAATTTTTAACACAAAACAGAGTCTCAGTTTTTACTCATTTTGCCTTATATTTGTAACCATCCAATCTCATATTTATACCACCAAAATACACTTATTTTTCAACAATATACATGATACACCATTAATGACATTAATTCAGCCATAAATGCATATGCACACACTTACCATTTCATACTAATTTATTTCACATATCATATTAATTTACTATAAATTTCATGCTTATATTTACATTACCCATAGACTACATGCCTACATGCAATAAACCCCATTTATATACAAGTATTACAACTCAAATTACACACACATGCAAGGCATAATATAATGAAGGTATTCCATATACCTAGAGTGCCTTTCCACCGTTCTCTCTACCACTTGGACTTGGAATAGTTTGCTCTCTCACCCTTAGATTCTCTCCTCCTAACATACACAAAATTTATTTAGAAAAATTCCTAAAAAATTATCTATAGCTCAAATAAAAATTCTAAAACCATATAAGTCATTAAAATGGCCTAAATTAACTACACAAAAAATAAAAAATTGAATTAGAATATTTTCTCTTGGGTTACTATTCACTCAAGTAGTGAATTGTGAAAATTTGCTCCCTTTTCTTGAAATTCTTGATAGAATTAAGGCCTTTGAATGATAGAGGTTAAATTTATATTAATTTTGGGTGAGTTTAGGGTGGATTTTAGAGACAGAAAGCACTAAAAATGGTGGCTTCCTTTCTTTGGTGGCGTTGGCTATGAAAGGGGAAGGGGGAAGAAGATGGTCCTCATAAGTGTGGGCTATAACAAGATTATCATTAGATCCCATGGGCTAGGCTAGATCCATTTATTCGGCCCAAATGAGGCCTAATCATTTTATGTACATAATAAGTCAATTTTTGATTGAAAAATTCAAAAAAATATTCTCTATATGTCTAAATATTTTCATTTTAGTTGTAAAAATCCTCAATTACTGAGACTAAGGCTGACGTTAAATTTTAACCCAAAATTCCTTCGAGAGCCAAAAATCACTATTCACCATTGATCGGTTTTAAATTCAAATATTCGTAAAATATTCCCTGTTGCTCTAAAAATTCTCATTCTAGTTTTAAAATTCATAAATAATGAGACTAAGGTGTATGCAAAATTTGAGGTCAAAAAGTCAACTGTCGACTTTTTGGCACTATTCAAACTCGGAATAAAAATATTTAGAAAAAAATACTAGTTGGCCTCAGAAAATTCTACTTCCTCTTGCATTATACATAGTGAAATTTTTGAGGTTCAGGGTATGGTATTTTTGCGACCATCCGGGTGCATTCTCGAGTCTCGAGGCTCTCTTGGTTCGAAATTATTTTCTCTCCAAAAATAGCAATTTATGACCTAAAATGATTATTTGGTTCTCCTAAAATTTTTAATTCATTCTTTTTCCTTAGTTTTAGGCTTGTTAAAGTTTTATGACCAATATGCTAGTCATCGGACTCAGAATGATGACCTACACCATAAGGAACATCATTCAGGCCCATCCAGTATTATTCATAAGATTTTGACTTTTCAGGCATTACACAATTAAGTACCTGAGGCATTATGAAGTTTCTTCTAAAACCTTAAAGTGAATCGTCGATCCCGATCTGTTTTGATTAAAGTTGGTACTCCATACAACCAAACTATCTCATTTATATATAACTCAGTAACCTTCTCCACTGAATAGTCTATCATCACTAGTATGAAATGAGCTATCTTAGGTAGATGATGCACCACAACCCATATTTAATTATGCTTATTTCTTGTCATAAGCAACCCAACTATAAAGTCCATAGTGACTCTATCCCATTTCCATTCTAGAATTGCTTTAGGATGCAACAACCTAGATGGTACTTGATGTTCTACTTTCACCAATTGAGATGTGAGGCATCTAGTCACATATACTTACACATCTCTTTTTATACCAGACCACTAATATGACAACTTCAAATCCTGATACTTCTTCGTGCTATCAGGATGTATCACGTAAAGAGCATTGTGCATCCTATCCAAAATCTTTTTCTTTAACACTTAAATATATAGAATACAAATTCTATTACGGTGATATAGACAACCATCACTCTTCATTTCATACTTAGTGGGCTCCCCCTCTTGGGTGGCACTTATTACACTCATCAACTTGTCATGATCCTTATGACCATCTTTTACCTACTGTAACTAATTAGGCTTGACTTGCATTTTTCCTAACAAAGCATTTTTAGGCACAATTTGATGTCTGACATTCATAGCTCTCATAGTTGCCATGAATTCTGTATTCGATGTATTAACAACTATATTCGGTTTGCAAAGGTGAGTCAATCATACAACCATAAATCTTTAATCAACTCCATCTACCGACTTTATCTCAAGTTCAACTCCTTTTGTATTGGAAGGTACTTCAAAGTCATGTGATGTGTGTATAAGTAACACTTCTCACCATTGAGATAATGTCTCTATATCATTAATGCAAACCCTATTATTGTAAGCTCTAAACCATTATTAGGGTAGTGCTTCTCATGTGGCTTTAACTACTTAGAAGCATAGGCAACTACTTTGCCCCC
>CANXYI010257769.1:0-16935 GCA_948208565.1 Hura crepitans | reverse complement strand
CTTAATACCAGACAATATGGATAGCAGGGATCAGTCTGTAGACCTCATAATATAGAAAAAATTAAAATTAAGCAATTATGTTGGATAATAGGGATTAACCCTACGGGACCTCCCAATATCCATAATTAATCAAGTGGGCAGTAAGGATTAGTCCCGTAAACCTCCCAATATCCAAGTGTGTAAGCCCTAAATGTCAAGATGTCTGCAGCTGCACCTACCTACATAATGACACTGATAAGGCCTAAAAGGACTAATACTTCTAGCAGTTGCAAATCCCTAGTTGATTGATTAACCCATTGAGTGGGTATTTAACTATTGGCCTAATTGTCTATTAATTAATCTTATTCAATTATAGGACATTAATTTAATTTATTTCCATGTCATGCATACACAATTATAGGTCATTTTTATCAATTCATTTTTCACTAGACAGTTATAGGTCTATTTTATAGGACAATTAAAAGTCATCCTTTTCAAACAGTTTTTAGTCCTTTCTATGTCCATTTTAAGCCACTATGATAAGTCATTTTTTCTGTCTATTTTATGTCCTAGTTTTGAGTCATTTCCATATTCATTTGTCCATAATATAGTTACGGGTCCATCTCTATTTTTTCTGTCCATTTTATGTCCTAGTTATGAGTCATTTCCATATTCATTTGTCCATAATACAGTTACGGGTCCATCTCCATTTTCAAGACACTGTTATAGGCCAATTGCCATTATTTATTAGGCATTTCCTCATGCCATTTCAAGCAATGTTAACTTGCTATTCTAGGCCACATATGATCTTATTCCATTCAACCCAATATGTCAACAACATTGGCCTCACATTGCCATCAAAATCAAGTACATCACTTATTTAAACTATATACCACTTTTCATGCACATTTAGGTCACTTTAGGCCATTTTATATCAGTTCCAATGACTCTATTTCTTTACCATATTTTCACCAAAATATTACCACATTTACACTACCTTCATTTACCATGCATTAAACCATATTTATACATATGTTCATCGCATTATATCATGTACACACATCATACATCATACCATGCATACATGCCATGTCATGCCACCATATCATACCTCTAGGCCAATGCATGATCATGGTCACACACATATATTTTGTCACATTTCATCACACATCACATTTCCACCACACACACATATGTATACATACCTTACTATAAATGCCATGCCATGATACATCAAGTATACCCCTTGGCCATATCATAATCATGCACACACATGTATTTTTCTCACTATTTCCACATACACACATCTATATTCATCCCACACATGACATTTCTAATCATGTCCACCTTGATTATATGAGATATTGTCATTCACATGCCATGACACCATGACTATACCTCTTGGACACTTAAGAATCATGCATATACATACATTTTTCTTACCAATTTCACATATGAATCATCCTTTTTATATACAAGCACCATGATTATACCAACATTCTATACATATGAATCATCAATTCAACATTTTCGTGCACTATTTTATGGCAATTCACATCTACACATATCATGGCATGCTATAATTATATCAAATTCACATACCAAAATCAATCTTGAATCTTTTTCTCACACTTTGGATAGCTTAATTCCATTGTTCTCCATGATTTTGCCTTACACATACATAACACCATTCCTAACTTAGGAAATTCCCTAAAAATTATACAAGGCACAAATTGAAAATCTAAAAATATGGTCATTCATAGAATAATTAGGACTTCTTAGAACTAAAATAAAAAGCAAAAAATCACTACTTACACCATAAGTGAATTTTTAAGCCACCATATTTATAACTTGTGCTTGTAGCAATTTTTCTAACTTCTATGAATAGAGATGGAGACTAAGGACCTTAAGGAATATTTCTTACTTAATTTTTTTTTTATTTTTAGTGGATGAATGGTGGTCGTTATGGCTAAAAATAAAGGAGAAATGGTAGAGGAAATGGCTAGTCAACATCGGCAGCTTGGAGAGGAAAATGGTGAAGACGAGTGCAAAGGGAAGTTGATTTGGCAATGTGGGTGGGTGTCCATGTGGCATGGGATTTTATAATAGTAAGTGGGTGGCTTGAGTGGTGACACGTGCTACCTGAGCTTCCCAAAAAATTAATTTTTAGCTGTAACTTTGGGAAATTTTAAAAATTCATTTAGACCTCCAAAATCATTGTGTCTATTCTAAAAATCTTTGATTAGTCCTATTTAGGGCCTTATAAAATTTCACATCAATATTCCATTAGTAAGTCAGTTAACTAATTTCTCAAAAAATTGAGAAATTTTGAAAAATTATTGAATGACCTTAGAAAATTAAAATTCCTTTGCCAATGAACTCAATGGAATATTTAACCTTGAAGGTATAATATTTTTAGGTCTGTCTGGGCATTTCTTGGGTCATTCCTAGCCTAAGTCTATCTAAAGTTATGATTCACTAGCTTATGACCCAAAATGAATTATTGGTTTTGCTAAATTTTTAAATTACTTCCATTTGCCCATTTTTTGGCCCTGTGAAGTTTCATGACTAGTATGCCCCTTCTCAATCCCACGAAGGTGCCTTAGCTCCCTAGGAATGCTGTCCGAGTCCTGGAGAGACTGTTCATGAAGCCTCAATTTACGGGCATTACAGTTTCTTTTCCAAAAGTTATCAAAAAGATCTTATAATTAATCCTACCATCCTATAACATTAGTATATTTTAGGTCGCAAGAAACACTATTCACATACATGCTTGATATCATTCAATTTCCATTTTGAATGTTCTTATTTCTTTGCCAAACCTTAAACATATACTATTTGTAACATATGTCCATGATCAATAAGGTTAGGAACACTATTCTAAAACTTGAAATCAATATTCAGGATTTGAGATTTACTATTCATAATTTTATTCATTATCACTCGTTTGACTTACAAGTGTCCTTATATCTATAGCAATTTTTACACATAGCATACTTATATCTTAAATTCTTAATCATTAAAAAAATATTATCCATTTCTTAAGAATCACTAATCATGATCCTGAGATATACTATTCTTGAATCCTAAAATTAATTAAGGTGTTAAATTTCTTCCCCTCTTAAAAGAATTTCATACATGAAATTCCGATGGTCTTATCATACATGATAATACCACTATACATCTTTAATATGTTTATCTTGATCTCATACTTCTATATCAACCTTCATATTATAACAATTAGAATAGACCAAATTTTCTTATCTGAGTATCATCTACTACTTATGCTTATCTTTCTCAATCATTTTCTCGACTTTACTTTTCATACTTTCTTTACATCCCTTATTAGGTCTATTGTAATAATCCAAATGATTCTACATCCATAAGATTACCCATCACGATGTCATTATGCTACTATAATCTTTAGGTCCTTACAACAAATCACCTATTTACATCCTTATCATAACAACTTTTTACCATAAACATCACTATATAACTAGTTTCATTTATATATCTAGGTTTAACTCTTTTCTTACTCTACTCTTTCCTTAGCCATCATAACTTTTATCTCACAGTTTCCATGCTTACTTATCATTCACTTATATAAGTGTATCCTATCATATTTCCCACAAAATCATGGCAATAAACATATATGATGTGAATGTTGTGGTTATGCATATATAAGGATAGAAAAATGCAAATGATGTAACACTATTATGCATGCTTTTATGATAATGCTTAAATGATGTAATGCATAACCTAGCCCAATATCTCATGTATCAAATGAAATGGCCCTTAGTCTTAGGGAAATTGTTCGGTACACTAGGAGCATTAACTCTAGAATCCTTGAAAATTCCTTAAGAAGGAGTTCACTAATACTTTATACCTATTCCTTACTATCATACCCATATACACTCCTTGATTCCATTATATCAAAAAATCTTTGCTGATATTGAAAATAATTCACCAACATCGGATTCCTTCTTAGTATATTCCTTTGATGTAAACCAATAAAATGACTACCATTAAAACAACCTATGTCATAACAACCCATCTTCTACCTCTACTTCTTTTTAAGGTTATAAGAACTCACTCTACCTATACTATATCAAATTACAGATAATAGCTTATCATAACACGTAGTCATTCTCTTATACTATACATAACTTGATCCTTATATATTCCTCACAACTCTAGGAATGCCTAAACTAAAACTCTAATACACTAAAAAGGAGACACCCTTTACTCGGTCCAGTTGTTGAACCCGAACAAGAAGTGACACAAAACCATTAATTATCTTATTACTTATCCGATTTACTTAAACTTCTTATTCTTTTCTCTTTACTCTTACTATATATTTTTAAACACAACTATACAAAGCACTCTTTTACAAAAACTCTTTACTAGGTTAACTATCATGTCATTATTGCGTCAAAAATTGAGCAGCATAACAGTTGTATTAAGGAAATAATTCTTACAGTGAATAGTAACCTACATTTGAAAAACACTTCTATAATCTCAACATCTCATACCATCCATCATGATCTTTTTTATCATCTAAACATATATATCCACCAACTCATTCAACTCATAGATCAACAACATAAATGTTATATCTCATACATATATCATAGATCATAACCAATTATGCATCATCATAAATCTTTATACAACCCATTCTTAAAAGATTTATACATCTCTTATAAAATAATTGCCTAGATATCATATCAAAAATACATATGAATATTAGAATAGATCTTTATCTAGAATCATAAACCAATCCTATAATCTTACTCTACACTTTTCTCTGGAAATCCTTCTATCATCTAACTGTAGATCCTTTAGATCTGATAGCCTATAGAACCTACATATTGCAAATAATGATGCACTAAGCGTCATAACTTAGCGATGTATCTAGTATAGTATTGCACATTTATAAGTATGCAATATCATTCAAGAGAGATTATTTTACTTAATAGGTATTAACCATATAAGGGATTCAATATGGAACATATCACAATATCACTTACATTTAGATGTTCTTTCACCTTATTATGAACACATTTATATCATTCACGATATATTGAATGCTTTAAATAAAATAAACATGGATAACATATAGTTCTACCATATAAAGGATCAATATTTCATACATAGATGTATAGGCATAAGCAATCAAGATATTTCAACAATGTTAAAAATCCTAACACGGAGACATCTCTAATGCTTTTCTAACCATATGATAATTATACATTGTATTGTTTTATCATATTATAACATCCCTTTATGTCTTACTTTTCACATATTATACCTCAAACACACTATGGTCAACATACAAGACCATTCAACCATACTATCATTCATACATAAATCTTGCATTTCATTTAATGACACATAGCATTACATGTCTATATGGTCACTTACATCCATAAGAACATACATTGTTCATAGCATGCATAATATGCAAGATAAACTATATGTAGAGAGGAACTAGCATCTTTTTCTTACATATGTCAATCATAAAATTCATATAATAATGTGGTTATTCTCATTTTATTATTTCTTATTTTATTCTTCTTAGCATATGTCACTTAATTATCATTCTCTTTACTTTAATTTACTCTGCTCATAACAAGTAGACAACTCCCAAAACTAGATATTGGGATCTCAACTATAAAAGGTCTCATAGATGTCCAGTAGTCCACATTCCAAACCTGAACGACTGCTACACTAGCATAGATGTCAAGTGATCCTAATAGACCTGAATGATAGCTATACCCATATAAAAGTGTGTAGTGGCTCCATGGGAGCTGACAGCTGTAACACCAGCATAAGTGTGTAGTAACCCTTTTGAACCTAATGGCTGTTACACCAATATAAATGTGTAATGGCCATATTAGACTTGATGGTTGCTACACTAGCATAAATGTATAGTGGCCTTATTTGTGACACCCCCTACTAGATTCCTTAGGAAACCTCATAGGTGATGTAAAAACTCATAGGTCACCTATCCTACTATTGGACACTAGCACTATTCATATAACTTTCATTACTTACATCAATTTAACTTACTTTGTTTCCAAATTCACTACTCATTAGTTTTATATCTCATTAAGGTGTAATCATACAAAGGATGCCAATTCCAAGTAATTACGGGTCATTTTAGAAAACTTAGAAATTCTAGCCATATAACGACTTTTTGGGTTTTATCCCAAAATTTTAAAAGCCTATTTAACATTTTTATAAACATTTCACAACTCCTAGACCCATCTGGTCCCCTATTTTAGCCTAACATCAATAACTATCACACAACAAATGTAGGCTTTAAGCCACAGATTAAAGCATGCATATATAAAGCCTCGAGATCACATCAACGTCAAACATCATTTCTGAACATACATTCACAAGAAAAACATATAGGGCTATTTTATTTACATCAATAATTTATGCTTACTTATATATATCACATATACAGAGCATAAATACATGTTTCTACCCACTTCCCACCTAGGTACATGGGTACAAAAATTGTATAACATTTACTTTGTATTCCTACACTGGTATCCTCTGAACTCTTATCAACATGCTTAACGAGGTAGGATTTTACTTTTGAGTACCTATGCACCAAAACGGGTATGCTGAGTATATAAGATATTTAGTGGTGAACTTAAAGCATTTAAGTCATGGCATTATATCTTTTTTCATACCTCTATAATTTATTATCTAAGTTTACTTATTATTTGATTCAATTTATATAACATGGTGCCAAATTACTAAAATACCCTTAAGGTATTTATAAGTCATGAAATAGCCTTTTTGACTCACATAAATTATTTAGGGTAGTTATTAATATTCATAGTATACATACTTTACATGAATCAACTTATTTAACAACCTATGTGGAAAATAACCAAAATTCCCTTTAGTCCGTATTTCATTAATTACTCAAGAAGTACTATCGAATTATGCTTAGTTGTACTTTCATAAAAAAATTTTTATCATTCATTTAATTTAATTCACTAGCTCGACTAAGAAGATGACACTTTAAGATAATGGATCTAGAGGGAAAAAAAACTAGTGTAGTGGCCCTTTTTTGGACCTACACTGCTGCACTGGCATATATGCCATAATAGAGATCAACCTGTAGCCTCTCTAGACACAATTAAGTAATATTTGTGTGACATAATAGAGATTAGCTTGTAGGCCTCCCTAGCCATAAATAAACATCATAAAAAATGTGACATAAGGGAGATCAACTCATTGGCCTCCCCAGCCATAAAGAAAATCTCAATACCTAGATGACATAATGGAGATTAGCCTATAGACCTCTCTAGCCACCAATAAAATTTACTACCTAAACTTCAGATAATTAGCAACTGCAAAACCTTAAGTTGACCGATCAACCCATCTAGTGGGTGTCCAACTAATGGGCCAAGTAGCTCATTTTAAGTTCATTTATTAACTAAAATTATTCTTATAATATTTATATTCCAAAAATAGATAGTTATAAATTTTATTGCATAATTTATTTTTCCATCGGTTTGGTAAAGCCACATTTTGGCACTATCGGGTAAAAACCCAAAATAATTTTGAGTCCGCTTATTGCCAATATATAAGGTTTAATAGGTTATAATTTATCATAGCATCAGTCCTTAGGAAACTAACACTTTCTATCCTGTGACATTTTTTGTTCAGGTAATGGTCAATTAGAAAGTTACAGGTCATTTTGACCATTTTTCCAAAACACAATTTTGGGACTATTTTAAGTGCAATTTTAACACAGTTTTTAACATCTTACTAACCACACTTATAGGCCTAAAGCTAAACATATCTAGGCCACTTCTAAGGCCAAACAATAGGCATAATTTCCATTCATACATACATCTCAATAATAACCCCAAAGGCACAAGGAAAAGTTCAATTTTCATAGTGCAATTTAAGTTCCTTTTTTAAGCCATTATTCTAAGCCATCAACTTATGTTTTAGTTCCACCTTTTTAGTCATTTAAAGATACATTCTCAAATTATATTTTATCTATCAATATGTCATATGCATTATCCAATTAAAGGTTATTATAAGCCAATTCTCTAGCTATTATAATTCACTTTGCTAACACTTTAATAAACTTAAATTTCATGCCATAATGCCATTATCATGCTCTTGGGTACTAAAGGAAAATGACACAAAATTCCATTCCTTTTTCACATTAGATCAATATTCATCCATATAGGTATGCCATGAACATAATTTCACACATACGCACCTAATTTCAAGCCAATTTTCATAAATTACAAAAGCATCACTCAAAGAACTCACTCATGGTAGCTCTCGGGTACAAACATAAAAGCTACTATTCATAGTGTTTTGCAACCACCATTGCCATTATTCTTACTCTAGCACGTGAAGAGATGATTTATCTATATTCTAGCCATTATACATTAAAGCCAAGAATCTATAACCATCAAAATTAGCATGCAAATAGAGCTAAAATTTCAAGTTCTTTGAAACATGTCTCCCTAATTCACTAGGTTCTCACTTAATCAACACTTTTATGGAAGACATTAATCATAAGCTCAACATTCTAGCCATCCCAAATCATTAATTATCATTCTAGGCACCTCAATACATGAAAGAAAGGCTTAAATTTCACTTACTTATGAGAGAAGTCCCTTAAATCCATAAGAATCCCAAACTATCTAGCATTTATAGTGGATTTCCTCTCCTTTAATGGACTTCAAGCTACCCTCCAATTGCCTCAAACACCTCACACACATAATCACATAGGTGTTAGGTAGGTTTTAGCATTAAATGGTAACCAAAAAACCCAAGGAAAGGAGGAGAATCAGCTAAAAACTCACCTAAGGTTTACTTCTCTAGACAATCTAAACCAGTAAACTTTGATGATTTTTATCTCCCAATTGAGAAGTTCTTTTTGCTTAATTATTTTTTTCTTGTGGTGCTAATAGATAAAATTGAATTTAGCAACTAGAATCACTCATTTTGGTGAAGATTTGAAAATGTTATGGCCAGATTTCTTCTCCCTTGGCGTTAGCAATAGCAATGAAAAGGAGGAAAAATACATTTCTTCATTCCAAGTGGAAATCCACTTGTCAAGTGAGGTTTGCCACTTAGCAAGCCTCCTTGGCCTTTCGGCATGAGGTGGGTCCCACTTTGACATGTCAAAGGGTCCTAAAATTCTTGAACCATCTCGATTTCTTAGCAAACTTCAAAAATTCATAGTAATTCACTCAGACCTTAAAAAAATTATGCAATTATTTTAAAATTCATATTTTAATCCCCTCTATCTGCTCATAAATTTTTGTAGCTAGATTCCATCGATAAGATAGTTTTTAAATTACTTCAATATGTATGCCAACCTTAAAAATTTTGAGAATTTGCAAACAACCTCAGAATCCAAAAATTCTTTCACCAAGGGATCTAGTGGAATATTTAAGCTTTAAGATCCATTATTTTTGGGTCCATCTAGGCACATCCTAAGTCAATCCCGACTTGAACAATTTTTATTGCATAGATGCACTCCTTACTGCTTAAAATGAATTATTAGTTCTGCTAAATTTTTAAATTTCAACTTTCTCATTAACTTAAAGCCCCTCTAAGTTTTATAACTAATGACACTACCTCAGTCCATGTGTAAGTGACTTGATAACCTAGGCACACTTCCCGAACCATGTGGCATTATTCACAGAGCTTTAAATCATGGGCATTACATTTTTTCCCCTCTTAAGTAAATTTCATCCTCAAAATTACCTTATGCAAATAACTGTGGATATTAGGCTTTCATTGACTCTTCTGACTCCCAAGTAACCTCTTCTACATTGTGATGCCTCCATAGCACCTTAACCAGTGGTATTGATTTATTTCACAATTATTTCATTTCCTGAGTAAAAATCTAGATTAGTTCCTCTCATAACTTAAATCAGGATGTACCTCAATATCCAACATCGAAATCACATGTCCAATTTGTACCTCTTAAGCATAGAAACATGGAATACATCATGAATCTATTGTAACTTAGGTGGTAATGCCAACATATATGTTAGAGGTCTGACCTTCTCGATAACATCATATGGCGCAATGAATCTGGAACTCATACCAAACCTCAATATTTTTTTCCAAGGAGAAACCTTTTGGAATACCTTTTCACCAACTGCATATTCCATGTCCTTCCACTTCAGGTCAGCATATGATTTTTGTCTGTCAATTACTGCCTTCAACCTTTCTTTGACTATTCTTACTTTCTCTTTAGCATCTTAAATCAATCAACACTAATAATTATTCTTTCCACAACCTTACTATAACACAAGGGAGTTCTGCATCATTTGTCATATAGTGCCTTATATGGTGCCATTCCTAGATTGGACTGGTAGCTATTATTATAGGCAAACTCTATAAAAGATAAGTACTAATCCCAGCTACCTTTAAACTCAATAGCACAACCTCATAGCATATCTTCTAGTATCAATATCCCCTTCTCTAACTATCCAGAAGTTTAAGGTTGAAATGTTATGCTATAAGCCAATCTGGTACATAATGCCTCCTATAACTTCCTTTAAAATCTAGAAGTAAAGTGAGGATCTCTATTAGAAATGATAGTCACTGGCACACCATATAATTTGACTATCTCATCTATATACAGTTTAGCTAATTTTTCCAAGGAATAATCCATTTTGATAGGGATGAAATATGCTGTCTTAGTCAATCTATCCACTATTGTCCACACAACATCACACTTGCCTCTAGTCACAAGCAAACTTATCACAAAGTCAATAGTCACTTTCTCCTTTTTTTTTCATTCTAGTATTGTTATAGGATGTATCAAGCCAGAAAGAGCCTGATGCTTAACTTTTACTTGTTGACATGTTAAACACCTAGCAACATATTCTGCTACATCTTTCTTCATACCAGACAATTAATACTAGGATTTCAAAACCAAATACATCTTTGTTCTCCCTAGGTGTATTGAATAAGGAGCTTCATGTGCCTTTTTAAGTATCTACAATTTTAAGTCATCTGTACTAGGTACACACAACTAGTTTTGATTGTATAGATACCCATTCTTTGTTAACTCGAACCTTGTGGATTCCCCTCTTTAGCTTTACTAATCATCTGAACCACTTCCTCATCTCTCATCTAATTCTCTTTGATCTAAAGCCTAAAATCTATCCTCACTTGTAACTCAGCTAATACAACATCTCTTAAAGTCTACTATAACCTAACATACATAGATTTCAAAGTCACCATAAACTTCATGCTTAAGGCATCAGCCACTGCATTTGCTTTTCTTGGATGATAATCAATAAAGAAATCATGATCTTTAATTAATTCCAACCACCTTCTCTGTCTCAATTTCAGTTCTTTCTATGTAAGGAGGTATTTCAAGCTTTTATAATCTATACATATATGACACTTCTCACCATACAAATAGTGCCTCTAGATCTTTAAAGCTAGCATGATAGCAGCTAGCTCTAGATTATGCGTCGGATAATTTCTCTCGTGTGTCTTCAATTGCCTTGAGGCATAAGCCATTACTTTTCTATCTTTCATCAATACATAGCCTAAGCCATTCAACAAAGCATTACTATATATCACAAAATACCTACCCTATTTAGACTGAGTCAGGATAGGAGCCTCTATCAATATCTATTTCAGCTTATCAAAACTAACTTAATAGTGATCATCCCACACAAACTTTACATTCTTTCTAATTAGTCTGGTCAAAAGAGTGGCAATAATGGAGAATCCTTTTCACAAATCTCCTATAGTGCCCAGTTACCCCAAAAAACTTCTCACTTTTATGACATTCCTTGGTGGTTCCCATTCTAGCACTGCTTTCACTTTGCTAGGATTAACTCTGATTCCCTCAATTGAAACTATGTGGCCTAAAAAAGTAACTTCTCTCAGCCAAAACTCACACTTACTAAGTTTGGCATACAACTATTTCTCTCTTAGGGTTTGTACCACCACTCAGAGAGGCTGTTCATGCTCTTTCTAACTTCTAGAATACACCTAGATATTATCTAAGAATATCACTAAAAACTAATCCAAATAAGGCTAGAAAACTCTATTCATGAGATCCATAAAAGCCGCTAAAGCATTAGTGAGCCCAAATGGCATCACAAAAAACTGATAGTGTTCGTACCGAGTTTTAAAAGTAGTTTTAGGTATGTTAGCCTCCTTAATGCTCAACTGATGGTATCTGGATCTTAAATCAATCTTAGAAAATACACCTACCTCTCTTGACTAATCAAAGAGGTCATCTATTCTAGGTAATGGATACTTATTCTTCATACTCATTCTATTTAGTTACCTGTACTCAATTCATAACTTGAGAGACCTATCTTTCTTTTTCACAAATAATACAAGTGCTCCCCAAGGTGATACACTATTTTGGATAAAACCTTTATCTAATAGCTCTTGCAACTGGACCTTTAGTTCCTTTAACTCAGCAGGTGCCATTTTATAAGGAGCAATAGATATTGGAGTTGTACCAAGATATACCTTAATCTCAAAATCAATCTCTCTCTGAGGTGGTAAGCCTAGCAACGATTCAGGAAAGACATCAAGGAATTTAGATACAATAGGAATATTCTCAAGCTTAGAGTTGGAAACATTCAAGTCAACAATATAAGCCAAGTATGCCCTACAGCCTTTTTAAAGGAGTTTTTATGCCTTAATTGCAAAAATAAGATTATTTAATAAATGTCTCTTAGTGTCCACTCTCACTATTAGTCCCTTTGTAGTCTGGAGGGTCAATTTCTTATATCTACAGTCAATGATGGCTTAATGTTTAGTCAACTAGTGTATTCGCAATGTCACATCAAATTCATTAAAAGGCAAATCAGTCAAGTTAGCTGAGAAACTCTATCCTTGAATCATTAAAGGGCATTATCTATATATCTTGTTCATAGTAACATTTTGTCCTATAGGATTGCTAACTCTAATATCAACATCAACATTCTCAAGTTTTAGTCCCCTATTCTATTCTTGTTCAGTGTATACATATGAATGTGTAGAACTAGGATCAATTAAAGTTAAAGCTGGAACATTAAATAAATAAAATGTACCAGTAATAACATTTAGTGTTACAACCTCTTCCCTCACTCTCACAACATACTGCCTCGTTAGAGCATAAGATTTTGATCTAGTACCTTAGCTGGCACTAGGTTGCCCACCCCTATTCTACTCTATCCTATATTCTGTGGTGCAGCATTAAGAGTTTGTGTTTGATTACCCTCTACTAGTCTTTGAGGATAATCTTTTCTATAGTGATCTCTAAAACCACACTAGAAACATTCCCCACATCGACCTATTCCACACTGCCCTCAGTGCCTTCTCTAACAAGTGGCACATGTGAGAGGTCTATTTTTGTTGCCCCCTATACTTAAAGTACTACTAGCTTAAGGAGGTAATCAAGGTCTAATAGTTAAAAGGTTGTTCTAACCTCTAGGTCTATGCCTATCTCGACCCCTGGTATCCTAATTAATACTAAGACCTAGTCTAAGATTGTCCCTGTAACTGACCCTCTCTCCTCTTCTTCCTATCTCCTGATATTGTACTAGACTGTACCATAGTAAATTGCCTCTTTCTTTAGAAGAGGTCCCTCTTTTCTTATACCATTTCTTTCATTTCATATGTTGTTGATACTAATACAGCAAAATCCCTCTCTCTAATAATGGACATCTACATCCTTAGTTCCATATTCAATCCTACTAAAAATCTCTTATATTTCTCCTTCTCATTAGGAATGAACTCCTCAGTATGCTTTAGGAGTCTAGTAAAATCCTTTTCATATTCTGACACTATTCTATTTCTTTGCTTCAGATCTAGGAATTCTTGTCTCTTTTTATCCTTATACGAGTCAAGTATATATGTGTTCCTAAACTCCTTTAAGAAAAATTCTCAAGTTAACTCTGCTGGTGTTTTTCTTCTCTTAGTAGTATTCGACTAGTTGTTAGCTTCCTGCTGCAAAAGATAAGTAGCACACTATAGATTTTTAGCCTCAGTACAATTTAACTACTTTAGAACTCTAAAGGTTATGTCTAGTTAGTACTCAACTCTAGTAGCATCATCCTCTCTCCTCCCTTAAAAATCAATAGCCCTTATCTTCCTCAACCTCTCTAATGGAGTCTTCTATAGGGGAGCTAGTGGTAAAGGTGGTACTAGTACTAGAGGAGGTAGAGATAGAGTAACAATAGTGGAAGTTTGTCAGAGCAAATTTATTATATGTTGCAATAAGGCAAGTGATGTTTCAGCCTGATGTTGACTAGGCCCTAGTGGCTGGGGTTGCTATGCATCATCACTGGGTTTAGGTATAAATGCATTGCCTGCCCCCTAAATTATAGTTGGTGTAAAACAAGCCACCTCTTTAGGCCCTCCTTCAGGTGCTTGATTAGCTATGTGCTTACTAAAAAAAATAACTTATCAACCTTAAGCAAATTGGAAACTAAAACATTTGATATCTATGTACTCTACTGAGAAACATTGAACCTAGGCTCTGATACCACTAAATGTGACACCCCCTACTAGATTCCTTAGGAAACCCCATAGGTGATGCATGAACTCCTAAGTTACCCATCCTACTATTGGACACTAACACCATTCATATAACTTTCATTACTTACATCAATTTAACTTACTTTGTTTCCAAATTCACTACTCATTGATTTTATATCTCATTTAAGGTGCAATCATACAAAGGATGCCAATTCTAGGTAATTATGAGTCATTTCCAAAAACTTAGAAATTTCAGTAGCATAATGGCTGTTTAGGTTATATCCTAAAATTTTAAAAGCCTATTTAACATTTCTATAAACATTTCACAACTTCTAGACTTATATGGTCCCTTATTCTCAACCTAACATCAACAACTATCACACAACAAATTCAGGCCTCAGGCCATAGATAAAAGCGTGCATATATAGAGCCTCAAGCTTATATTAACATCAAACATCATTTCTAAACATACATTCACAAGAAAAACACATAAGGCCATTTTATTTACATCAGCAGTTTATGCTTACTTATATACATCACATATATAGAGCTTAAATACATTTTTCTACCCATTTCCCACCTAGGTACATGGATATCAAAACTGTACAACATTTTCTTTGTATTCCTTCAATAGCATCCTCTAAACTCTTGTCGACATGCTTAATGAGGTACGATTCCGCTATTGAGTACCTGCACACCAAAACATGTACGTTAAGTATATGAGATACTCAATGGTGAACTTAAAGCATTTAAATCATGGCATTATATCCTTTTCATACCTGTGCAGTTTATTATCTGAGTTTACCTTATTATTTGATTCAATTTATATAACATGGTGATAAATTACTAAAATACCCCTAAGGCATTTATAAGTACTGAAATGGCCTTTTTTACTCACATAAATTATTTAAAGTAGTTATTAATATTCATAGCATGCATACTTTGCATGAATCAACTTATTTAACCACCTATGTGGAAAATAACCAAAATACCCTTTAGTCTGTATTTCATTAATTACTTAGGAAGTACTATCCAATTATTTTTAGTTATACTTTTATAACCATTTTCATCATTCACTTAATTTAATTCACTAGCCCGACTAGGAAGACAACGCTTCAAGACACTAGATTTAGAGGGAAAATAAACTAGTGCAGTAGTCCCTATTATGGACATCGCCGCTGCATCGGCATGTGTGCCATAATAAAGATTAACCCATAGCCTCTCTAGAGACAATTAACTAATATCTATGTGACATAATAAAGATCAGCCTATAAACCTCCCTAGCCACAAATAAACATCATCACAAATGTGACATAATAGAGATTAGCCCATAGGCCTCCCCAACCACAAATTAAATCTCAACACCTGGGTGATATAATGGAGATAAGCTCATAATCCTCTCCAACCACCAATAAAATTTACTGCCTAAACTTCAGACAACTAGTAGTTGTAAAACCCTAAGTTGATCGATCAACCCATCCAGTGGGTGTCTAACTAATGTTCTAAGTAGCTCATTTTAAGTTCATTTATTAACAAAAAAAATGTTCTTATAATATTTATATTCCAAAAATAGATAGTTATAAATTTTTTCTAAATTTATTTTTTAGCCGGTCTGGTATAGCCACATTTTGGCTCTACTAGGTAAAAATCACAAAATAATTTTGAGTCCTATTATTGCCAATATACAAGAATTAATAGGTTATAATTTATCATGGCATTAGTTCTAAAAAACTGACACTTTCTATCTAGTGACATTTTTGGTTTAGGTAATGGTTAACTAGATAGTTACAGGTCATTTCAACCACTTTTTCAAAACACAATTCTAGGACTGTTTTAAGTCCAGTTTTAACACAGTTTTCAACATCTTATTAACCACACTCATATGTTCAAAGCCAAACATATCTAGGCCATTTCTAAGGCCAAACAATAGGCACAATTACTATTCCTACTTATGTCTCAATGCTAGCCCTAAAGGCACAAGGAAAAGTTCAATTTTCATAGTGCAATTCAAGTTCCTATTTTAGGCCATTATTCTAAGCCATCAACTTATGTTTTAGTTCCACATTTTTAGTCATTTAAAGACACATTCTCAAAGTATATTTTATCTATTAATATGCCATATGCATTGTTCAATTCAAGGTCATTATAAGCTAATTATCTAGCCATTATAATTCACTTGCCTAACACTTTAATAAGCTTAAATTTCATGCCATAATGCCATTATCATGCTCTCGGGTACCAAAGGAAAATGACATAAAATTTTATTCCTTTTTCACATTAGATCAATATTCATCCATATAGGTATGCCATGAACATAATTGCACACATACACACCTAATTTCAAGCTAATTTCCATAAGTTACAATGTATCACTCATAGAACTCACTCATGGTAGCTCTCGGGTACAAACATGGAAGCTATAATCCATGGTGTTTTCAATCA
>CANXYI010257675.1:0-10401 GCA_948208565.1 Hura crepitans | reverse complement strand
AATTTTAAAATTCCTCAATTAATGAGACTAAGGTCCATGAAAAATTCAGGTCAAAAGTCAATAGTTGACTTTTTGACACTATTCACCCACCATAATAAAATATTCCGAAAAAATATTTGTTGACCTCAAAAAATTCCAATTCCTCCACCATTAGACTCAATGGAATTTTTGAGGTTTAGGTTATGGTATTTTTGAGACCATTCGGGCACATTCCTGAGTCTCGGGGCTGTCCTAGGCCAAAATCATTTTATCTCCGAAAACAGTAGTTTATGACCTGAAATGAATTATTGGTTCTACTAAAATTTTTATTTAATTCGTTTTGACCACTTTCAGGCTAGTCAAAGTTCCCCAGCCAATATGCCAATCGACGGACTTAGAATGATGACCTGCACCATGGGGAACATCACTCGGGCCCAAAATACACTGTTCATATGATCTGGGTTTTCAAGCGTTACACTCATGGTCATGACACATAAAGGGTCACACTCGTGACCTCCTTTTGACTTATATAAAGTAATTATTTTCTTTTCTAATTTTAATGTTTTTGAAGATAGTTTTAAGCCTGATTAAATTAATGATTTTTTAGTTATCTTTTAGGCATTTAATACATGGATTTTTTTACATGAATATGATGTATTCAAAAGTTCAAATTATAATGTATGTGGTGAGAGTTTATAAGCTATGTAATGGAGAAATTGAGTAAAATTATTGAATTTATGTTGTAGTAAGCTTTGATCACATGAAAGAGATATTCAGAAAACTGCCATGACAATTCCATTTACAAAATTAAGGATGATAAAACTAGACATGTGATATTACGAATATGTTATGTACACAAGTTATGTGATGAGATTGTTTACTTTTTTAGTATTTGATATGAGTTGATTATATAAGAATGGATAATAATGAGACAGAATAACAATTGTGTTACAAATGTGTGTTACGAGATAAACACATGAGAATTTAAAATATGAATAATTGGTATGATGTTATGAACTTGATGAACAATGCCTATGTATGCTAAACTATTGATAGTGTTGGAATAAGTTAGCATGCCAATATGGCATTTATTCTGTAGTACAACATTTTTATTATGAGATATTATAGGTACAATTGTGTAAGCCCAATTTAAGTATTATAGAACATGTATGTGTTAAAATGATATATGAGTATGGATTTGTAAGCCTTATTAGGTACTGCACATTTTATGAGCTAATCTTATTATGTGGTATTGTGAATATGGAGGTGTAAGCCCCACTAGGTACCATATATATGTGTTACTAGCCATTGTTCAGTTTACCTAAGTTGTGGTACATAATGGGCTAAACATAAATAAATTTCATTTGACTTAGCTTATCTTCATTAAACTAATTGATGAATAAATGCTTGAGAACCTACCAATAAGAATAAATGAAATCAATAAAAATTGCATAAGTAAAATGTATCATGTGAGGAATAAGTGAATTCTTTGCTATCTTTTGAGTATATGTATATGTTATCCACATATGAGACTAACTTAGAAGGTAAGTTTAGGTATGTTCATGAATGATTGTGTGCTAAGTGTAATAGTTTATGCCATAATGATATGTGCATGTATGATATGATATGAGATGAGTTAAATCAAAGTTGTTTATGCACAATTAAGTGTTTTGCTTAGCACATTGCTTTTCAACTCGTGGCTTTTAGATTGAGCATCAATAGAGGAGGCATTACATATGGGGATCTATAATTATACATTAGAGTATATCATTATATAAGTGATGTTTAAAAGTTTTTTTCTTTTTTTCTTTTTAGTTTTTCTTATGTAACCTTTTTTTCAAGAGATTGTGGGATTTTCAAATATATTATATTTGGTTTATGGCTTGGATTTTATAGTCACTATTTTTTTTTAGATTTATTATTTTTAATATAAAGTTCTTTAATATTTAATTATTGAGGTTTAGGAAACCACATCATGTGATGAGTTCAATGTGCATGAGAATGAGATATTATGGATATGGTTTTATTTTGAATGTGTGATATGAGCATTTAGAGTGACCAAAGCCTATGGCACATGATGTGGCACTCTTTCATTAAGTGACTCTAGTTATCAAGAGGAAGGGCATCACATTTTATGGTAATAAAGCTAGGATTTGGCAGTTTAAGATTACTTAGCTAGTTTAGGCTACACTATAATTAGGGTTATGAGTCTACTGTGTAGGTGTGTGAATGCATGTGCATACTATTGCATTTCATCAAAATAAGCTAGAACCCACTCATGTAAGTTACTCTTTATTGATTTTAGATATGACTTGTTTAATAACGTCAAAAGAGTAGTAGATAAGGAGGCTAAGAGTTGAGTTACAATGAGCTAGGATGAATTAGAGGAGCCTATAGCATCAAATCTTGTGTCGATAGGACTAAAAGCCTAAGATCGGTGGGCTATGCTTTCTACTTTGACTAAACTACTAAGATAGGCAACAATAGTGGTAACTAGAACACTGTCTTTGCTGCCTCAACCATAACCAACCCCTCGTATGAAGTCAATTCTTGAGAGGCTTAAGAATCTCAAAGTTAAGGAGTTCTCTAGGCTTATGATTGAGGATTTAATCACAACAAAATATTTGTTAGGTTGTATAGTACATATATTTGACCAGATAGTGTGCACTAAGTAGGAGAGTTTGACTTGTGTTAAGGCCTTTTCACATAAATAGGCTTATAACTTGTGGGTCACATTGATTAGAGGGAAGCCAATTGAGATGATCACTTGAGAGTTTATCCATGTATAGTTTAAAAAAGGGTACATAAGTGAAACCTATAGAGAGGTTAGATGCAAAGAGTATGTTCAACTTAAGCTTAAACAGATGGTAGCTTTTGAGTATGAGAAGGAGTTTTAAAAGCTACTAAAGTATGTTGAGAACATATTTCCTACTGAGGCTACGAGGTGCAAGAAATTTTAGATTGGACTTTAGTATAATATCATAGTTTAAGTGGCTACCAACCAAATTAGAGATTTTTCTAATTTTCTAGCTGCACTGTTAGAAATTACGGAAATCAATGTGATAAAGTCAAAAGTGGGAGAGTAGAGATTAGAATAATAGGTCTTAGGGTCAGAACAAATGCACCTTTTGCCAGTATAACAAACATAAACCTAAAGATTCATCTATAAAGGTTGGTCTAAAGACTAAACATAACATAGGCCCATTGGCTAAGCATATCATAATTCCATAAAAGCAATATAAATTTTGACCCAAACGCCATCTACCAACATAAGTCTAAAGATTGAACATATCATAGACCCAAAGTTCAAAAATATAGCATAGGCTTGTCAACCAAAAGAAAAAGTACTAAACTATCCTAATAGTTACTAAAACCCTTAGTTCACAAGTCAACCTATCAATCTTGGTTGTTTTCACAAATGGGTCATCACTGTGTTTATTTTAGTTTCACCATCCTATAAAAAATTTAAGAAAACTTTTAAAAGTTAGGAAAAGTATGTTGCTTTTTCTTTAGTGTGTGTCATAAGGCATAAATGAGGGGGAGAAGGGGAGAAGATGGTCACTATTGCAAGTTTAACCATTTAATCCCTTTTGGCTTATATATAGGTCTTTAAAAAAATAAATCTTTTTCTTTTTTTCCCATTTTTAAAGCTAAAACCCCTTTTCTTTCCTTCAATTACTCTAATTAATCCTTAAAAATTCAATAAATCCATATCTTTATGCCTCTAAAAACCTAAGCACTAAAATAGAGAAAAAATGATTAAAACATAACTTTTTAACCATACCCAATTTAGTAAAAATACTTCTTAGTGTCTAAAAATTCCAATTTTAGTGCCATAGACTATTTGGAATATTTTAGGATCGAGTTATATAAATCCCAAAATTTTCTGAGTAAAATTTGAATATTTTAACTAAAACTCAATTAATATTTATGCGATATTGTCAAAAAACTTGGCTATCATTTTTAGCCAACTAAAAGAGCTCAATTTCTCTTCAAATTTCACCCAAAATTATATTATGATGAATACTTCCATTCAATAAGATTAATGTAACTTAGATCTCTAGAAATACTCTTCCCATTTTGGTAAGTACTCTTCATAACACCAGGATTTTTGGGCATAATATTTCTTCCCTCTTGAAAGAAATTTTGTCCTTAAAATTACTAGTTCAAACAACTGAGGGTACTACTCTCTCATCTAAGCTTCGGTCTTCTAGGTAGCTTTTTCCATACCATGATGTCTCTAGAGCACTTTCACTAGAGGCACTATCTTATTTTATAGCTCTATCACTTCTCAACCTATGATCTTTATTGGTTCTTCCTCATAAGACAAATTAAATTGTATCTCTACTTCCTCTATTGTCAAAACATTTGAGGGATCTAATTTGTACCTCTGAAGCATAGACACATGAAATATGTCATGTATCTACTAAAGCTTAAGAGGCAAAGCTAGTTTTATAAGCTACTGGCCCTACATGTTCTATCACCTCATATGGGCTAAAAATCCTCAGACTTAACTTGCCCTTCTTGCTATATTGTAGAACTTTCTTCCAAAGCAAAACCTTGAGAAACATTTTGTGTCTCATTTCATACTGAACATCTTTCTTCTTCAGGCCAGCATATGACTTCTGTCTATCTAAAGTTGCCAGAAATCTATCTTTGATGATCTTCACTTTTTCTTTAGCATCATTAATTAAATTTGGCCCTATAAGTTTGTTCTCACTTAACTCATTCCAGCATAAAGGAGTTCTACACTTCCTTCTATAGAAAGGTTCAAAAGAAGCTATTTAGGCTTGCGTGATGACTGTTGTTGTAAGCAAACTCAAATAAGGAAAGGTACTGATCCTAGCTTCCTTTCAGTTTGATAGCATAACTCCTCAATATATCCTTAAGCACCTATCAAAACATTCTTTAGCATAAACATCACACATATATCTTAGCATCAAAATCACTCAAGTACCAAAAGTTACCTGAATAACTCTTTTTGATTGACTATCAGTTTGAGGATGAAATGCTATACTAAAACTCAATTAAGTACCTAAGGCATTGTGAAGCTTCTTCTAATACCTCAATATAAACCTCAGGTCTCGATCCGATATGATAGAAATTAGCACTCCATAAAATCTAATGATCTCACTAATATATAACTCTACAAGCTTCTCCAAAGAGTAGTCTATCCTGACTAGTATAAAATGCCCTATCTTGGTCAATCGATCTACCACAACCTAAAGAAAATCATATCTACTTCTTCTCATCGATAAGCTAACAATATAGTCCATAATGACCTTATCCCATTTCAACTTAGGAATTGATAAAAGATTAAGCAATTTAGAGGGAACCTAGTGTTTAACCTTTACTTACTGCCATGTAAGGCATGTAATGCCTATGCTTTGAGTCTTTATGAATAGTGCCATAGGTTCGAGAAGTGTGCCTGGGTTGTCAAGTACTTGCACATGGATCGAGGTAGTGGCACTAGTCATGAAGCTTCGAAGGGCTTTAAGTCCATGAAAAAGTTAGAATTTAAAATTTTAGTAGAACCAATAATTCATTTCAAATTGAAAGCTACCGCTCAGTGCAATAAAAATTTTTTAGGCTAGGATTAACCCAGGATGTGCCTGAATGAACCTAAAAATAGTGGACCCTGAAGCTAAAAAATTACACTAAGTCCAATGGTGAAAGAATTTTTAGAATCAGAGGTCATTTGCAAATTCTCATAATTTTTGAGTTTGGCATGTAAATTAAGGCAATCTAAAAACTACCCTATCAAAGGAATTTGGTCACAAAAATTTATGAGCAAGTAGATGGGGTTAAAATATGAATTTTAAGCAAATGATGTAATTTTCTAAGATTTGAGTGAATTACTATGACTGTTTAAAGTTTTTTGCAAGATCGAGATGGTTCGAGAAGTTTTAGGACAACCTTAACATGTTAAAATGGGGCTCACACCATGCCAAGTGGCTAAGAAAATTTTCCAAGTGGTAAATATCACATAACATGTGAAATTCCACTTGAATTGAAGGAAGAATTCTTCTTCCTTCCATCTGTTGTTATCTATGCCAAAGAGAGGTTTGGCTAGGCATAACTCCTTCAGTTTTTCACCAAAAATGGTGATTTTGGTCTTAAAATTTACGTTTGCCTATTAGGCACCATGAGTAAAAAAAATTGGGCAGAAAGGATTTCTTAATTGGGAGATAAAATTCATCAAAGTTTACTGCTTTAGACAATCTAGAATGCTGACCCTTTAGTGAGTTCATGGTTGTTTCTCCTCCATTTCTTGGGTTTTTTGGCTACTTTTTGATGTTGGATCATGCCTAACACCTATCTGATGATGTGTGCGAGGTGTTTATGGCATTTGGATGGTATATTAAGGTCCACATAGGAGGAGGAAAGTCACCGTTAATACTAGTTAGCTTGTTATTCTTATGGATTCAAGGGACTTCCATCATAAGTAAGTGAACTTCAAGCCTTTCTTTCATGCTTTAAGGTGCCTAGGATAATGAATGATGAATTGGGATGGTTGGAATATGAATTTTATGAGTAATTTCTTCCATGGTAGTGTTGATTAAGTGAACACTTAGTGATTTAGGGAGATATAATTCAAAGAACTTGAGAAATTGGCTTTAATTGCTTGCCAATTTTGATGATTATAGATGCTTGGCTTGGTTGTACAATGACTAGAATATGGATAAATGACCTCTTGGTATGTTAGAGTAGGAATTATGGCAATTGTGATTGAATAACACCATGAAATGTAGCTTCTATGATTATACCCGAGAGCTACCATGAGTGAGCTTTATGAGTAATGCTTTGTAACCTATGGAAATTTGCCTATATGTATGTGTGCAATTATGTTTATGGCATACTTATATCGATGAATATTGATCTAAAGTGAAAAATGAATGGAATTTTAGGTCATTTTTCTTTAGCACCTGAGAGCATGTTAATGGCATTAAGGTAGGAAATTTTAGCTTATTAAGGTGCTTGGCATGTGAATTATAATGGCTAGATAATTGGCATGGAATGACTATGAAATTAAATAATGTATATGACATGTTGATAAGATAAAGTACACCTCAAAAATGTGTCTTTGAAATGGCTAAAAAGGTTGAACTAAAACATATAGCCATGATCTAAAACAAGTACTTAAAAAGTGGCTTGAAATGTGCTATGTAATTGCATATTTACTTGTGCCTTTTGGGCTAGATTTGAGACATATGAATGAATGGAAATTGTGCCTATTGCTTGGCCTTGGAATTGGCCTAGATGTGTTTGGCTTTGGGCCTATGAATGTGCTTAAAAAGATGTTGAAAATTGTGTTAAATTTGGACTTAACATAGTTCCAGAATTTGACTTGAAAAGTGGCCAAAATGACCTGTAATTGTCCAGTTGACCATTACTTGAACCAAAAATGTCACTGGACAGAAAGTGTTGGTTTCTTGAGAACTAATGCTATGATAAATCATAACATATTAAACCTTGAATTTTGGCAATAATAGGACTCAAGATTATCTTGGGATTTTTAATCGGTAGAGCCAAAATATGGCTATACTAGACTGGCTGAAAAATAAAGTGTGTGATAAAATTTATAAATGTCTATTTTTGGAATATAAATATTATAAGAATATTTTTGGTTAATAAATGAACTTAAAATGAGCTACTTGGCCCATTAGTTAGACACCCACTAGATGGGTTGACGGGTTAACTTAGGGTTTTACAGCTGCTAGTTATTTAATGTTCAGACAGTAACTTTATTGGTGGCTGGAGACGTCTATGGGCTGATCTCTATTATTTCACCCGGATGTTCAGATATTATTTGTGGCTAGGGAGGCCTATGAGTTTATCTCCATTATATCACATTCTTAATGATATTTATTTGTGGCTAGGAAGGACTGCAAGTTGATCTCCATTATGTCACACAGTTATTATTTACTTGTGTCTAGAGAGGCTATGGGCTAATCTCTATTATGGCACATATGCTAGTGCAGTGGCATAGGTCTAGAATGGGGACCACTACACCAGTTTATTTTCCCTCTAGATCTAGTGTTTTTAAGTGTCGTCTTCCTAGTTAGGCCAATGAATTAAATTAAGTGAATAAGCAGAATAATTATTGAAGATAAAAATTAAGCATAATTGGATGACTTTTTCTGAGTAACTGATGAAATACAGGCTAAAAGGCATTTTGGTCATTTTACACATGTGTTGTTAAATAAATTGATTAATGTAAAATATGCATGCTATGAATCATAATAACTACTTTAAATAATTTATATGAGTTAAAAAGGTTATTTCATGACATACTAATGCCTTAGGGGCATTTTAGTAATTTGGCACCATGTTATATAAATTGAATCAAATAATAAGATAAACTCAGTTATTAGACTACACAGGTATGAAAAGACATAATGCCATTATTTAAATGCTTTAAGATCACCACTAAGTATCTTGTATACTCAGCATACCCGTTTTAGTGTGTAGGTACTTAGGAGAATAATCCTGCCTTGTGAAGCATGCTAATGAGAGTTTAGAGGATAATTGAGAAGGAATAAGAAGTAAATGTTGTACAGTTTTTATATCCATGTAGCTAGGTGGGAATTGGGTAAAAACCATGTATTTGAGCTCTATATATGTAATATATATAAGTAAGCATAAACTATTGATATAAATAAAATAACCCTATATGTTTCTTTATAAATTTATGCATGGAAATGATGCTTGTTGATGATGTGAGCCTGAGGCTCTATATACGTATGTGTTTGGCTATGGCTTGAGGCCTGTAATTACTATGTGATAGTATCTGAGGTTGATAGGATGATACTTGGGGGACTAAAAGGGTTCAGGAGATATGATAAATAATATTAAAGTGTTATAAGTGAATATTAATTTTGGGATAATGACCCAGGTAACCGTCGTGCTGTTGGATTTTTAGATTGTACTAAATTGTGTTAGATTCTCTCTATAATGGCTGAACCATAACAATACTAACCTAAATGGATTATAGGAACTGACCGAACAAATTTTGGATTTAGATAGAATTATCTAGTATGGCATAAGTAGAAGTTAAATGACTGATCATGGGGGAAATTTTAGGATGGGTGACCTGGCACTTGGTCACAAACTCAAATACTTCTCTCTTTATACCTAGCAACTAATAAGAAGTCTTCAAATCTGTGTATATCTTGGTGCTACCAGGATGTATTGCATATAAAACACTATGAGCTCCCTTTAAAATTTACTTCCTCAATTTTTCCACATCTAAAACACATATCCTATCATGAGAGTACAAACAACCATCACTCTTAATCTCATACTCATTATACTTCCCCTCTTAGATTGCACTTGTAATGCCCATATCTCAAGGCTTTGTGAACAGTGCCACTAGGTTCGGGAGGTATGCCTAGGGTGTCGGGTCACTGGCATATAAATCGAGGCAATAGCACTGGTCATGAAACTTTAAAGGGCTTTAAATTGATAAGAAAGGCAAAATTTAAAAATTTAGTAGAACCATTAATTCATTTTCAACTGTAAGCTACCTATTTGTGTAATAAATAATTTATAGGCCAAGAATGACCTAAGATTTGCCCGAACAGACCCAAGAATATCAGATCTTGAAGCTCAAAAATTCCATTGAGTTCATTGGTTAAAGAATTTTTGGATTCTAAGGTTGTTTGCAAATTCTCATAATTTTTTAGTTTAGCACACAAATCGAGGTAATCTAAAAACTATCCTATTAATGGAATTCAGCCACAAAAATTTATGAGCATGTAAAGGGTATTAAAATATGAATTTTAAAATAAATGAAGTAATTTTTTAAGGTCCGTGTGAATTTTGGTGAAATTCTAAATTTTTGCCAAAAATCGAGCCGTTTTGAAATGGTTCGGGTGGTTATAGGACCCACCCATACCATGCTAGCTAGCTTAGGGCCCATGCCAAGTGGCAAAATCGCTTGAAAAGTGGACAATTCCACTAAACAAATGAAGAAAAATCTCCTCCTTTTGCTCTCCAGGGAATAACGCCACAACAAGCTTTATGAACAATTTTAATCAATTCCTTCAGCGATTTCTGTAAGCTCTTGATTTCTAAATTCATTTTGGGATGTTAGGGAGCTAGGGGAAGAAGAATTTTTGGAAAATGAGCTCTCCTCAATTATCAAAAGTTCTTCAAAGTTTACTGGTTAGAAAATAGTCCAGCAAGCCTATTTGGTGAGTTTTCATGGCTTTTTCTTGGGTTTCCTTAGTTTCTTTAGGCTATTAATGGTTCTTTATGATGCCTAAGGACTATGAATGTGTCTTTGAATTGTGTTTAAGGGAAATTAGAAGATAAAAGGGCTTGAAGAAGGTGAAGGATGGCTATCATGGTTAAAGGGCTGGAATTTAAGGCTATTTCTATTAGGGTTCTCCAAGTTTAGGTAGTACATTTGACTCCTTC
>CANXYI010257627.1:0-10558 GCA_948208565.1 Hura crepitans | reverse complement strand
TATAATTGGCATATTCATGTTGAAGTGATTACACCACTAAGCGAAAGCTTAGCATATTGCTTTGTCTGCGATGCGTAGGTAATTGAGCAGCAGATTAGAGCCAAAGCTTCTACCCTATAGGAGAACACGAAGACTGATCGTGTTGGGTACTATTGTTTTCATTTTGTAAAATGGTGTTGATGTAAATATAGATAGTGATGCTTTTGTGATTTAAGAGGGATTGGGCCTAATTTGTAAACTTGGGTTGGTTTTATAACTTAAAACTGTATTTATTTCAAAAGCTTTATATTTCTTGCATGACTTGTATGATATCCTTTGATGTTGCTTGTGATGAGCCTAAGGCTTTGTGTTATTTTTATGATGACTAGAGGGTCAGAAGGACCCAATTGGAGTTGTATGTTATTTTAGAAATGTTTTTAATAGGTTTACTATTTGGAAAAGTGTTTTGGTATAGTCGTTATGCTATCAGATTTTTGACATGATGACCCCATTAGTTGCCTCATAAATCGTGCCAAATGGTTTTTAGTGTTTTTACAACTTCTTAAGTCAAGAAATATTTTAATTAATAAAAGTTTTAATTTAATAGGGTTTTATGGATAGTGAAATCGGATATCGGTATGCATGCGCGCTTTCTATTTGGGTCCAATGTATGGGATGGGTAAAAGGCATCACAGATAAGGGATATTTAGGTATTAACACATTTGCATTCAATAAGAATCTCACATTATGAACACTTTATAATTTTTTCTGCACTGTGATTTTATACTAGAGATTTTATAACATGGTTTAAGACATTGCAAACAATTATGAGTAATATATAAAAGTACCATGATATAAAGAGAAATGTCTTATTATATTTTTTCACAAGGTTTAAATACATGAATACAACCCTCTTACATGAGCTCTAGGACATATAACTAACAATCTTTCACTTGCACTAGAGCCAATCACCCATGTACTTAATGCCTATGGCATTTACATGTTGATCAAACTTCCCTTGTGATAATGCCTTCATAAGAGGATCAGCTATATTATGATCTACAGAAACCCTTTCAATCTTTACATCCTATTTACCGATAATCTCCCTAACTATATGCTAGGCCAAAGAACATGTTTGGATCACTGATGAGACTATGGTTCATGAGCTTGTGCAATAACCCCATTGTCATCATAATATGAAGGTATTGGATCAATAGTGCTTGGAACCACTCTAAGTTTAGAAATGAACTTCTTGATCCAAACGACTTCCTTAGCTATATTGGAAGTTGCTATGTACTTAACCTTAGTGGTAGAATCCATAATCATATCTTATTTAGAGCTCTTCCAAATAATTACTCCTCCATACATTATGTATACATATCTAGGTTGATATTTACATTCATCCTTATCATATTAAAAGCTGGCATCAGTATATCTACTAACCTATAGATCTCTTTCTCCATATACTAAGAATAAATCCTTAGTCATTCTTAAATACTAAAGGATATTCTTAGTAGAGACCCAATATTTCTCCCTGTAATTAGATTGGAATATGCTCGTAACACTCAAAGCAAATGATACATCGGGTTTTGTATATAACATATCATACATGATAGATCCTATAGCCAAAACACATGGGATCCTACTCATATGCTCTCTCTCCTCTTATGTCTTGGGAGACATAGATTTAGAAAAGGTGTATCCCATGTAACATAAGAATAAAACCTTTCTTAGAGAGATCCATGTTAAACCTCTTTAACATATTGTCTATGTACGTAGATTGTGAAAGACCAACAACCTTTTAGATTTATCTTTATAAATCCTGACTCCTAAGATATAGGTCGCTTCTCTAAGGTCTTTCATAGAGAATTATTTACTCAGCCAAATCTTGATTGACTGGAGGATGGAGACATTATTTCCTATCATCCATGTTTTGTGAGGAACCAAACTCTTTGATTGTCTTATCAAAATGAATGTTTTAGCTCCTAGAAGCTTACTTCAATCCATAAATGAATTTTTGAAGCTTGCAGGCCTAATTACCATTTATAGATGTAAAGTTATCTTTACATCCATTTGTCAAATCTCATAATCATAATGAGTAGCTATGGCAAGCATAATCCTAATGGATTTAAGCATTGTAATTAGGGAAAAGGTCTTATCAAAGTCAATTCCTTGTCTTTAACGATAGCCTTTTGCCACTAATCAATCACATTACCTTTTATGTCAATCTTCTTCTTGAAGACCCATTTACACCTAATGGGTTTTATCCCTTCAAGTAGATTAACTAACGTCCATACCTGGTTATCATACTTGAAATCCATTTCAGATTTCATGGCCTTGACCCATAAGTTTGATTCTAAACTCTTCAAAACTTCCTCACAGCTTGTAAACTCATAGTCCTCTACTATGGTCACTTCTTTGTCCTAATCCATGAGAAATCCATATTTTTTTGGAACAGTCTTGACCCTAGTTGATTGTCTAAGAACTTGTGTTTCCATAGGTTCTTCTATTACCTCATCACTTGAGTAATAAAACTAGAATAAGTTGGTTGATCTGCTTTCATTTTTGGATCTTGAACTTTATCAAGTTCAATTTTACTCCCATTATCTTTTATGAGAAACTATTTCTCTAAAAAGACTCATGCTTTGAAACAAACACTTTTTGTTGCAAAGGATGATAAAAGTAATATCCCAAAGTTTGCATTGGATATCCCATAAATAAGCATTTGTCAAACTTAGCTTCAAGCTTATTTGACATTATTCTTTTCACATATGATAAGGATCCCTATACCTTGATATGTAAAAGAATAGGTTTCTTGTTATACCATATCTCATATGGTATGACATCAACTGACTTTGATGGAACTTTATTTAAAATATAAATAACAATTGCCAGTGCATATCCCCAAAAGGACTTAGGTAAATCTGCAAGACTCATCATAGCTTGAACCATATTTAATAAGGTTTGATTTCTCCTTTTAGATACACCATTATGCTATAGTGTAAAAGGAGGAGTCCACTGAAAGAAGATACCATTGTCTTTAAGATAACCCTAAAATTTTTGGCTTAAGTATTCACTACTTCGATCAAATCGAAGAGTTTTAATACTTTTACCAAATTGTTTCTCAACCTCGTTTCTAAATTCTTTAAACTTTTTAAAGGCTTCAAACTTATACTTCATTAAGTACAAATACCCATATTGTGATTAGTCATCAATAAAGGTAATGAAGTAGAAGAAACCTCCATGTGCATGTGTAGTCACTGGGCCACCCACATTTGTATGTATGGGTTCTAATAACTCATTTGCACGCTCACCCTTTTTAGTAAAAGGTGATTTTGTCATCTTCGTTAATAAACAAGATTCGTATGTATCATATGATTTATAATCAAATAATCCCAAGCTACTATCCTTGTGTAAATTAGTTGTGCATGTCTTATTTATATTACTAAGATGATAATACCATAGATAAAGTGGCATCAGACTATTTGACTTGAGTCTTTTGGTATTAAAATTATATATTTTCTTTCCTTTATCCAAAACATAAATTCCATTTTGTATTGTACCATAAAAATAAAAGATATTATTCAAGTAAATAGAACAACCTTTGTTCTTATTAATGGAAATATCAAAACCTTGTTCAACAAGATAAAAAATTGATATAATGTCTCTACATAACAAAAGAACATAATAACAATTGTACAAAATTAAAATAAGGCCACAAGGTAAGAAATATGATATGTCCTTATAGCTAATGCAACAATCCTTGCTCTATTTCCTATACGTATGTCCATATCTCCCTTTTCTACCTTTCTATTGCTCCTTTGTCCCTATAAAGAAAAAGGTAAGTGAGAACCATATATGGTATCTAATACCCATGATTGGTTATCAATAGCAGTATAAGTATTAATTTCAATCATATTAATACCTGAAGTTGAAGCAACTCTGCGTTTCTCTATCTCATGAGACTCCAAGTAGGCCTAGTAGTTGTACCTCTAATGTGTAGATTTTTCACAGTAGAAACACATGCTTTATATGGCAGTGTTCTTTCTAGTAGTCGAATAAGCAACAACAGCTTATTTTTCCTTCTTCTTGCTAATCCCACCTTGGGTACTTGTTATCTTCTTCTTCTTAACCTTAAAAGAAAATGAACCGATAACCATGACCACCTTAGAATTTTATTTCTTAATAACATCCTCAGTAGTTTTGAGCATGTTAATAAGCTCTGGGATAGTAGATGAAACCTTGTTTATCTGATAGTTAAGCACAAAACTTGCATAACTATCAAGCAAACTTTATAGAATTAAGTCTATACTTAACTCTACATTTATCACGAATCCTAGAGTTGCTAATTGCTCTATGTACCGGTTCATCTTTAGCCCATGCTAGATAGCTGAAATTTCCTCAACCATTTTACACCGGAATAGAGCCTTTAAGATTTCGTATCTCTTGATCCTACTCTACTTTTAAAATGCAGTAAAATAGTAGGAGCATCCATATTCTCATACTACTTCTAAAGCTTTAAAGACATAGATCCATGAAGCAATGTTAATATCCTTCATATGCTTTAAATATGCTTACTACAAATTGATAGAAGCATCATCATCTAGGATAATAGGTATTGGTTTCTCAATCACATAGATCAGCTTTTCAATCCTCAAAATAATTTTAAGGTTTCTAAGCCAATCTATATTATTAGATCTAGTAAGCTTATTAGCCTTGAATATGGATTGCAAATTTATGTTTTTAAACATTATGGTGATAATGTTGCATGTGATGAAAGCAAGTTAGAGTATGGGCATGTATATATATGCAATAATTTTAAGGTTTTTAAAAATTGCACATTACTCCACTATTTTATTACAAATTAATAGCCCTCACAATTTGATCTGGGAAAGCCTATTGGAAGCTCTTCTAGTGGATCAGTATCCATTTTGGTTAAGGTTAAATCCTTGACTATGCTCAACAAACCTAACCGTTAACTAAATGGTAGGCATCACATGCCAATTGCATCATATGCAACTATTGATCATTGTGTCATTAACACTTGGTGCATATGTATCATATACATATTTCGCTAATCTTGCCATATGATTATTAGCCTTGAGTATGCTCAATAAACTAATAACACTCTAAGATGAGCCCATTAATATGACTTAAACATATCTAATGTAGCATAGTGTAGATTCTTGATATACCGGGGATGAGGCGGTTGTGTTAAGAGTCACCACCTAACTCTATATTAGGACCACTGATCTTTTTCCTAAAAAGGGTTCGAAATTAGATCTTATTTATGCCCCAATAATATACATTTTTTATATTCTAATGTTTATTAATCCCATATCATGCAAGTAAGCATTATAGTTAAAATAACATGCATATCACTCTTACACCCAAAGAAAAGCAAATTGCAATAACTAATATACAATAAAGCATAAACATAAATTGTACATCCATAAATTGAGTCATTTATTAATGGTTATTCGATTTGATAATTACCCATAATTCCATAGAAATTGTCAATAATTGCTTAACTCCCATCTCTAGGAGATTGGTCTTTATTAAAATACAGTTTTAGCGTGACTTTTATTAAGAAAAAAATAATTTCATTAAGAAAACACCAATTAATTATATATAAAAATCATTGATGTGAAATTAGTCTTTTGAATGTAAAATGAGTTAATTAAAGTACCGATTATAATCTAAAATAAATAAAAGAAATAAAAGGTATAAAACCAAAATAAATAAGCAAAAAATAAATAATTAGTCCCGCTTTTGCATCTTCAAGTTTGTACTAACTATATAAGTCTCCCAAGTTGGTCCATACGAACTTCATGTACGCCTTGAATAGGTCCACATAAACCTTATCTCCAGTATGAATGACCAAGCTTACACAACTTAAATAAATCAATTAGTAATATAAATAGAGGTCCGTGAAGGCCTAATAACAGTACAAATGGCATTATCATAATATATGTTAACGATACACATATGGATATAAATAATTATGAAATATGCATGGACAATTATTATAAATAATATGACAATTAAAACTATTAATGTTGAAATAAACATGAAAACAATGTTAGCCAAAAGATATCTATACGAACTATTTATTAAAGTGTATGTTCAAAACATGTGTCCATGTAGACTACACTCCTCGTGAAAGGGAGTCCCTTTGGATGAGACACTAATTATAGAATATGAATATCATGTATAATAAAAGAAATAATGTTTTAAAACATATTAAAATAGCATATTTGATATAAATATGATTTAAATGCATGATATAATAATTAATACAGATGAAATACACATAACTGAACATTAAATAAGTGTTAAAACACGATATAGAATACATATAGAAAATCGTTAACATACATAAGTCCGTATGGACTACAAAACACAATTACATTCTTAAAATATGTTCACACAAACTTTGTTCTAAAGGAAGAAAGTCCGTGTCGACTAAAGTTTGATTACATAATTTTGTTACTTTATGAATGATATAAACACATAGAAAATCATGTATAAACATTAACCTACACCTATAATTGACATGAGGATTACATAGAATCACCTCACTTGCCAATTAATCATAGGAGATCCTTAGTTAAAGATTGAAAGAATAGAAAAGAACGAGAAGAAGGCCCAGATCTTACCTGGACAAAAGCTCTAAGCAACAGGATAAAGGTAGGGTGTTAGAAGTATAATAATTTTTAGTAAGGATTTTAGGACTAGTAGAGTGAATTCGAAGTTGGAGTTTAATCTTTAAACTCTCAAATATTGGGTGATTATTCATGATGATTATTGATTATGAAATAAGTTGATGGAAGGGGTATTTATAGGATTTTAGGGCAGTTCTTCCATTTAGAATGAAGGAAGTTCTTATAGGATTAGGAATTAGAGTCTAAATAAGAAGATTAAGCTTTTGAAGGCTTTTCATCATGACGTTCATATGGACTAGATTTTAGGTTCAGAGGTCCATGTAAACTTAAGCATTAGTTATCCTGGAAGATCATGGGCCATAGGCTCTGTTTCTCTAGGTTGGCTCTTAGTTAGTCCATGTGGACCTTAAGCTAGTAGGCCCACATAGACTAGCTATCCAGTTAGTCTGTGCAGACTAAGGCTTAAGACTTATTCATTTTGTTGTTTATGCTTGTCTTTGGCTATCATCATAGGCCCAAAAAATGAATGAGTTTGTATCGCGAGTTACACCTCCATTAGAATCAGAGTCAAGCTTCAGGTTTCGGCTGATAGATCCTCATTTTTTCTCTAATTTGGGTCGCATCGTGAGATTTTTAGGTTGGATCCAAGTCTAAATCTATATGAAAATTCAAGACACAAAATCTAGACATCTACAGTTGCCCCGACTTTAGTGTGTGTTGTGAAATGCTAGTGTAATAATACACATCAAAGTATGTGACTTAGTAATGTACTTGAAGTTTTATTTGCTTTTACTTTTTCACCTTTTTCATGATTCAGCTCACTATTTCACATCGACATGATATAGCCTGTTATCTCACACCTTCATGATCAAACTTGTTGCACATTTTCACATCTTGGCATTCGCACCATTTTATGGCTTTAGACTCACACCTCTTGGTAGCTTGGTGCTTACACTATTAGCTTGGTGCTTACACTATTAGCTTGGAAATTGAACCTCTTTGCGGCCTGGCATGTGCACCTTTTGGCAGCTTGTCATTCACACCTCTTAGAGGCATAAAAAAGTTGGTAGTTAGCTTTATATATGGTTAATAAGCATGAAAGATGCATATTTTCATGCATGGAAAATGCATTGGTAATTTAGAAGAATGCATGTTTTCATGCAAAGAAAAGGGGTAATACATGGAGAACTTAACAACTTTGTTAGTGACTCAGATAAAAATTTATGAATGCATGATTTCATGTATAAAAAATGCATTAAAGAATTATGAACAATACATGATTTTCATGCATAAAGGTATTAAATAATAATGGACAAAATATTAATGCATGGAAAATGCAAAGATAAATGATGTATGTTTTCATGCATGGAAATTTAGTTAGTGAATGATGTATGTATTTATGCATGGAAAATTTATTAATGATGCACGTGTTCATGCGAAGGAAACACAAAGATAAATAAAGCCTGAGATCTAATGTATGGGAAAAGGTATTGATGATTTGGATGCATGATTGCATGTATAAAAAGTATCGATGCATGATGCCTACTGCATGTGTGGAAAGTAATGGCATTAAAGAATGATACATGTTTTTATGCATGGAGAAAAGGCATGTTTGCATGTCTATGCGTATGTTTAAAGGTTTGTAGTGTGAAGAAGGATGTATTGACATATGTGAATGAATGTGGATGAATTAATGTGTGTCTTACTGAATAGATGTGAGCTTGTGCATTTTGGATATTTGTAGTAGATGTGATAGAAATGATTACATGTATGCATACCTTATAAATTCTGTATGTACATGTACATGTTTGCACTTAATTTTCCTTAGATGAATGCATGAATTTGCATGTGTGTACCTAATTTTCTATGTGCATTTGTGATGACTAGATGTCATGACCTACATGTTTGGCTACATTATAGATAAACTTATGCATTTTTTTCCTATAAGATGAATGTGTTTATGAATAAATGCAATCATATTATCAAATGTATCTCTAGTGAATGAGTTGATGCATTAAGACCAAATGAATGTTTACATCTAATTCTTCTTGGATAAATGAATGATAAGTATGCCTAATTCATCTACAAATGCACTTATTGTACACATCTTAGGTATGTGTGAATTATACAACTAATGCATGAAGCGTATTTGTATGCTTTATATGCAACTAATGAAATGTTTGTGCTTGATGACAAAGATGCCAATGCTAATGCAATAATGTTTAAATAATGATTGTGTTACCTAATGAACGCAAGTTTATAGGTACTAAGTGCATGTACTCCTAATAAATAAATGTAAGTTTATGCTTGAATGAAGTGGTCCATGTATATATTGATGTACGTGCTTGCACCTAAGTTTCTCTTAGATGATGAATCTAAATTTTTAGATGAATGGATGATAAATGTCCATTAATGCATTTACATGAATGGATGATGAATTTCCATTAATGCATTTAGATAAATGGATGATGATTGTCTATAAATGTAGGTCAAATAAATGTATGATGAATGATGGATATATCTTTTTTCGAGATGAATAAATGAATGAATCTTTTCCTAAGATAGATGAATGAATCTTTTCATAGGATAGAAGTGTGGTAAAGGCAAATCTATGTGTAGGCAGATGTGTATCTTTTCCTAGAATGGTAAGTGAGTAAATCTATTTTTCCTAGATGGATGTATGGGCAACTATGTGTCTAAATGCATGAACTAGTGTATACTTCAAATACAAAGTTTTGTTATTGAGATCACCCTTATCTCAAACTCATCATAAAAAAGATTCAAGTGAAAGTGTAAATGGGGAGAAGTATGTTAAATTAAGGTGATAAGTAAGCTAAAGAATAAAGTGAAGGTGTCTAGGATTAGGTTAGGTTAGGATGAAGTAATGAGATGTACCATAAAGAAGTAGGTTAAGTTAGGGTAAGTAGCTGAAAAGGCTAAATGTTTGGGCAAAATGTCATTTTGTCAAGGAGAACATTTAAGCACATGTGGTTAATGAGTGATTATGTTAACCAAGTTCTAAAACATGCAAATGTTTATGACTGCACGATATGGTATCCTTGTTATCAATTAGTTCGAAGATTTTCCAATTAAACATTTTCTTTCGAACTTTAACTTTTGCCTAGATCTCCCTTTGTGAGTTTTTGATCGAGCAATGTATGCTCTAATTTTTGCCTAGGTTGCTCTTTGTGAGTTTTCAACTTAACGAGCTTTTTTTTTTGTATTTAGCTTATCCATATTTTTAGGCTTATTTAAAATACATGGTGTTGTCTTGGATTAACTCGATCTGAATTTGCAATTTTAATATGGCTTGATATGTTTTGAAGCTCTTAGAATTTTGTAGATCACTTGGAGTGATATGTCTTGAAACTCACATCATAGAAGGTTGAGGGAGCTTTTCGGATCAATAGCTAACTTGTTGTGGGTGCTAGCTTTATGCCCTTAATGTCTTGAATCTTGGTGCCTTAACTGCATGTTGACTGTCATCCTTTTGACTTTCCAAGTACTGTATTAATTATATCCCTATTATTAGCTAGTCTGAAGATTTTCTAGCTAAATATTTTCTCTTGAGTTTCCCTAACTTTTGTCGAGGCTCATGCTCTTGATTGATAGGCCTAATGGGAATTATTTTATATCCATTGTGAATGAAGGCAACCATAGCTAAAAAATGAGAATGCTCAATTATTTGAGGCTTAAGATAAATCTTTTTTTTTGTAGGCTTTAGAGTTTTGACATTTAGAGTTATTGACCATTGGATTATTATATGAGCAAGAACTGAAAAATATTTTCTTTTTACAATGGTTCCCATAAGCTCTTAGGCTTTGAAGCAAATTATTGGATCATGCCAAAATCTTTTTAGAAAAATGAATTTAGTGCTTTAATCTTTACAACATGTTTAACTTGGACTTCTCTTA
>CANXYI010257467.1:0-12510 GCA_948208565.1 Hura crepitans | reverse complement strand
TCTAATATGTTATTTCCTAGTCAATGGCAATATCATTTAACTATTCCCAAGTGGTAATGCCCTTGGCTGTGAGCTTATTATTCTTATAATTTATGGCATTACGAATAAACATCTTTATCGAGTCAATGTTATCGGGTTTGTTTCTCATTTTTAGCATCTTAGCTCTTTATCATTCAAGGTAGTCCAAGAAATTTTCATTAGGTTTCTACATTAACAATTCTAGATTTTTCATGGTTACCTCAATGCTAGCATTGTTAGAATATTATCTATTAAAGGCCCTTTACTAGTTCAACCTATCCCTTTTGACTCTCTTCTCTTAGTAGTGATAGTAATCCTTGCCAATAAGGGACATAATTATCAAGTTCACTATTTTATCTTCTAAAAGGCTAATGGCTCTTATGGCTATGGCATACTACTTCAAGTTAGTCATTGGGTCAGTGGTGCTATCAAACTTGTTTAGGTCTTGCATTTTGAATTTATGGGGCATTTTGTGATTCGACCTCTAGCTAATACAATCTAGATAAATGTCTTTCCCCCTAGTGATAAGCTAACTTATAGCTTCTATCTTTTCACTCAACTTTTTAATCAAATCATCTTTAGTTTGTTTAGGTTGAGGGATAATGTAGTAAGCATTCTTGACCAAAGGGATATCTTCATCAGACACCCAATCATTTAGCTCATCTATCACCTCATTTTCTTTATGAGTTGTAAAGGTCTAGCCTCTTTCTTTTAGAGCATGCATATGGATATGGCATTGGTAAATACTACCATTATCCTTTTATCCATCTCTCCTATAGCCTCTATTAGCATGGACGTAGTGATCACTTTGATAGCTAACATGGCTCATCCCTTAGGTAGGATTGGTGCTAGATCATTTGTTCTACAAATGTGCTTGCCTACTTTCTACCATTGAGTTGCAAATAAGGGATCAATTATAACTATAATGTTTGTAGTTGCCACCTATTATTAAACTTGAACCATTGATATTTTTCCCAGAAAGGGTTTAAAATCATATCTTATTTATGCCCAAATAATATACCTTATATTCTAATGTTTTATCAATCATGTATCATGAAAGCAAGCATTTTAATTAATAGCATACATGTCATCTTTTCATAAAAAGAAAAAAATTTACAATTTTAAAATATACAATAAAGCATAAATGTAAATTGAGCACCTATAAATTAGGTCATTTATTAGTTGTTGTTTGACCCAAAAACTATCGATAATTCCAAAGGAATTAGAAGTAATTACCTGACTCCTATCTTTAGGTGATTAGCCTTTATTAAAATACAATTTTATATGACTTTTTTGAAGGAAAACTCATAACCATTTTATTGAGAAAATACCAATTAATTAGATAGAAAAATCATTGATGTGATTTTATGCTTTTTATGTGTGACAAATTATTAAACTACCTATCACAACACCTAATAAACAAAAGGGATAAAAGGTACAAACAAAATGAGCACATAAATAGTAAACAATTAGTCTTATTTCTGCATTATCAAGTCTGTGCAGACTAATATAGCCCTTGGTTTATGTCTGTGTGGACTATAAGATGTTAAAACTAAAACATCTATCTTGACCTCAAATCTAGCATGGATGGTCAATCTTACACAACTTAATAGAAAGTGATTAGTAACATAAATAGAGGTCTGTAAGGACTAAATAATAGTACCAAAAGGAATGATAACAACATGTATAATAAATTTACATGTAGATATGAATGATCATGGAATAAGTAATTGTTATTAATAAGAAGATAAAAAACTAATCATGAAAAAGAGGACATACTTTCATCACAAAAATATCCATGTAGACTATACTTCAAAACATGTGTCCGTGTGGACTGCACTCCTCATGAAAGGGAGTCTGTGCAGATTAGTATATAAAACACACATGTATAAAATATATATCCATACAGACTAGACTCCTTATGAAAGAGAGTCCATGCGGACTTAACATTAATACAAGAATATCACTGACATGCCTACTAAGAAATATAATGATTATAATACATCACAAAAACATAAATACAAATTCACAATAGAATATGTTAAAATAGTGTATAGAAAAATAAGCATAAAATGATTATCAAACCTTAGTTTGTCCAGACCATATACCATGCACATATTTAAATAATTAGTCCATATAGACCTTAGCATTTAACAAAATAAGCCTGCAGGTATTTAGGTGTCAATTCTAGAAAGTAAGTATGATTACAATTTTTAATGATCAATTAGAATATGATAAAAACAATTTAAAATGTTAAACTATTACTATAATTGATATAGGTATTACATAGAATCACCTCATATGTCAATAAATCTTAGGAGATCCTTAGTTACAAAAATGGCTTGAATATAGTGAATAAAGATGAAGAAAGAAGTAGGGCTCAGATTTTACCTTGTAGTTAACACTAAGCAACAAAGACAATTGTTGGGTTTTGAAAGAATAATTATTTTGGTGTGGGCTTAGGACTAGTAAAGCAAATCCTACTTTAGGTCTTTGCTTTACACTTTTTAAATTATAGGTCTTAATTCTTGATTTATTCCTTTTTCTCTCCCCTTAGAAGGGGGTCTTTATAGGTTTTTTCAACCAGTTCTATTATCTAGAAGAGAGGGAGTTCTAGTAGGATTAAGAGTCAAAGGATAAATAGGAAGTTTAATTTTTTGGAAGCTTTTTAGCTAAAGGTCGGTATAAACCATGGTCCACAGTCTCTAAGTCTATGTAAGCCTAGGCTTTAATTTATTGAGCCATAGGCCTTATTCTTATTGGCAGTGTGTATGTTAGTACGTGCATGCTATACAAGATAAAGTTTGGGTGGACTTACACAATGATGGTCCTTTACTGATTGTGGTTTTAGGTTTCTTGCTTTATTGCTTGAGCCTATCTCTAGCTATCACTTAATAACTTCATTTTTCTTGCATTTTTTCATCATTACCATACCATAAGTAACTTATTGATTACTCCTATAAGTCTCTCTCATCTTTCAAGCTGTGAATAGTGAAATTCCCATTTTACCTTTGGCCTTTTGAGAAAAGTACCATTTCACCCTTTAATGATTTTCACTCTATTATTCATGCTAATTAACTCTACTCAATCTGTATATCCATTTCACTCCCCACTATTTCTTCTAATTCCTATTCCAACCTTATGGAAAATTATACTAAATATCAGGGCGTGACAGTCTTTCCCTTTTTGGAAATTTTATCCTTAAAATTTCATTAGTGGGCTTCCCCTTTTTAATGGCTCATAAGGGTTGCACATACTCTTTTTATCTTAGCTCTACACTTATCTAGATCTATTCTCTTTGTTTTAATCTATCCTTAACCACCATTAACATCTTTATCATAAGGACTTCACTTATATAGATATATCTTGTCAACTTCCCTATTCAATTAGGGCCATATGAATGATTATATGATTGAACTATGATGATGTATATGTAATGATGTACATTAATGATAATGAAGGAACATGATGTTGCATTTTTGCATGATGATGATCAAATTAGACCATGTATACCCTAGTTCCCATGTATCACATTAATGTAAGTGGCCCTCAATATCGAGGAAAATCACCAGGTACACTAGGAGTATTAATCCCTATATCCTTAAATAGGAATTTTCCATATTCTATTTAGTTTCATCTTAGTCCTTATTCCTCATTGATATCATCATATATTTGTCCTTTAATCCTATGTCATAATAAATCTTTTAATTGTACTAGTAACATTCCTTTAATATCATAAATATTTCTATTTTAGAATACATCATTACTTTTAAACTCCACTTATAATACATTATTTCCCATAATCCATATGGCATCTCTATTCTTTTGACATCTCTTTTAATTCCCCTTTACTTACAGTTTATGTAACTTACCTCTTATTGCTACACCTTATAATCTTTTAATATTATATTACTATAAAACTCTTAATTGTATTAGTAACATAAGCAAACATCACCTTCTTATTCTCACACAGTCCTATTTTTACCTTCCCTAGTATTATATATCTTTCTTGTTTCATATCATATTTTTACCTTTAAACTTATCTCACTTTACCCCATTCATGCATCTGTCATGTACTATCACTAATTCCTTATATGCTTCCATCAATTTTTCCTATGTATAGTTTTTGTAATTTATTTCTAATATAATAATTTTTACCTACTTCAGCATCTATCATCTCTACTCACTCTCATTACTTAGCATATAATTTAATTCTATATTATTTTCATTCCTATCTATTTCATTCAATAACTATTGTATTTTGTAGTTATTTATATTTGGTTATAACTTCATAGCTTATTTTTTTCATATCATTGTCAATTTTTTCATAACAATATCTATTATTCCTACTCACTGGTTTCCTTTAGTTTTTAGTTTTGGCCTATTCTATCTTTATTACCATGTGTCTATATTAGTGATACTCTAGCCATATAAGCTTTTGTGTTCATGTAAATCTCTTTAGTTATCATGTGTGTTCAATAGTTACTTTGGCATCTTATATTATTTCCACATTGGTAAGTGAATGGATCTTTGTCAACATCTCACCACCTTAGTCAAGCTATAATGCACATACACATACATATGTCACACATATATACAATCATGTTACACCTAAAAAAGCCTAAATCAACTCTAATATCACTAAAAGTAACAACCTTATATCTAACTAATAGATAGTTCAGATATTGGATGTCACACATCTGATTTGATTTGTTTTTCCTCCTTTTTAAATTTGCTTACTACATCTATATGATTTAGTATCAACATCTTACCTTAATTTAAGTAACAATCAAATTATTTTACCTAATATATACAACATGTGTAAAGACCTAAAAATCTCGATTTAGGAATAGTACTTTCTAGGGATGAAAAGTGTTCTAAAGAAATAGGATACACTGAGACTACCAAGTGAAAGTATTAGTTATAAAATAATTTAGGGCAAAGTTTGAAACCAATCATAAGTTGTTTGGTTGGTTAAAACCAAAAAGAAAGTATTTATGGTAGTGTCTTGTGAATAGTGACCAAAGCAAAGTTCAACCATAAAAATATTATATTTTTGCTCAAAATTACTTAGGATCAATATAACCTAATACTCAAAAATTTTTAATTAGCCTATTAGTGCTAGAATTAGAATTTTTTCATATCGGGAAATATTTTTACAAAAATCTAGTGAAAAAGTTACGTTTTTATTTGATTTTTCGTAATTTTTTACCATGGGTTCTGAAAGGCTTTTAAGTTTTGAATCATATGATTTTTAGCATTCCCTACCTATCAAGAACAAGGCTAAAAGATGCAAAAAAAAAAAAAAAAGGCTATAAAAGGGGTCAAATGTTGGTCAATTGGGGAATAGTGTCATCTTCTTCCAAAGACAAATAGAGGATGGCTAAGAAGCAAGAACCACTATTTTTGCTTCTTCATTTCTCAATTTTAGCCCATTTTCATGCATCTAAGCCAAAAATCCACACCTCTATTGTCTCTAGACATTATTTTTACCATGGGATTTGCAAAAAATCGATGGAAAAACTTAGTTTTATGGCTCGATGAATAGTAACATGAATTTTTTGGGTAAGATTTTTCAATGTTTAATAGTTTTGTAATGATCCTTGGGTTTTATAAGTCATGCCTATGTTTTTTATTTTTCTTTTTGATAGTCAATTGATTTTATATGAAATTTTATATATCAAATCTATTATAGATAGTTGAGAAAACTGATAAAACTCAAGATAAAGGGAAGAACAACATTTAGTTGTTCCTCATAGGTGCTTTATGACTCATTTGATAAGCATAATCAAACTAAATTATGCATTTTTTATGCCTTAATGTATGCATGTATGTATATATGTATGTTAGTATGTAGATGCTTATGTATGACGTAAATTAGCATACATTTATGATGTATAATGTTTATGCCATAAATATAGATTATTGTATGTTAATAATGAATATGGTTTGATGCTAAAATGATATCCATGTGTATGTATGTGAAATAGACATAATGTATTGAATAGATTAGTATGAATGCAAATTTATGTAAATTATAATTTAGATATGTTTAAGGAATATAATGATGTCAAATGATGTGATAAATCATGATGTGAGATGTTGTAGTATGACTTGAAGGCTTGTATATGCATGTATGTTGAGCATAAGCATGCATTTGGTTATGTTATGACTAGTAATGAATGAATGTTTATGTATAGACATGAGATGTAAGGCATGCTATAGGAAATGGTGCTTATGTGTGCTTGGGTGTTTGCTAGCCAAATGGCCTTATGTTATTTTCATACACTGGAAAGCTTAATGCTAGGCATATTAAGTATAATGAATAGAAATGTGATAAAATGTTGAGCAATTCATAAAGCCATAGCCAAATGGTCATTCAATAATGTCTTAATGTTTTAAGAGTTTTAATGTAAATAATATGCATTCTTTATATGCTTTATCGGATAAGTGTTATATGTATTTCCATTATATATGTGATATGCATATGATGGGAAAGTAGCCTTCTATTGCTTTAATGACACTTTTAAGACATGTGATGCTCTTGAGCCATAGTATGTATGAGAAATGATGTTATACAGATGAGCTTTGAGAAATACATTTACATTGAGTTTATAACTCATGTGATGGTATGTTATGTTACGAACATAACTACTATGTTATAAGGATAAAGAGGTTTTTATGAATGTGTTTATAGCCACATAATGATGCATGGCTTTGGTTTGTGGTTGTTGCATGCAATAATGTGCTTGATCACATTAATAAAAGAAGTAACATAAATTTCCCCAATTTATTCATTAGCTAGCTAAAGTAATATGATCAAAAAGTTATGTTAATATATAGTAACAAAGATGAAAGAAAAAAATAAAAAAATGGTTAGTTGCCCGTACTAGTAAATAGCCTAGTTGGATAGCTTGATCGGTCAGCTAAGAGTCATAGCAATTGCTAGGGTACTTTGGTGCCTCCATGCTTTTGGCATATGGGTCGACTTTTAGTCTGACCCAACAGACTATATTTTTTGTCATCAGACCCAATGTTGGTAGATGAGCCTCTAGGTTCATGGTAGTCATACTAGCTACCTTATGCTTAACCTTTAGGTTCTATGTTGACTTTTGACCTTTAAGTCTTATATTTAACCTTCGAGTCCTACATTTGACCTTTAGGTCCTATGTTGATGCTCTAATCTTTAGTTTTGGTGCAAGTATGACCTTTATGGTTTTGAGGGGCTAAGTGGTCCATTTATACTCTATTATCTAGAGACTTCTTGTTTCCTTATGTATGGGCTTAATAATCCAAAATTAAATAATTTAATGGATGGCATTAGTTGTAATGTATGTTTTTATGCTTAATGCTTGATGAATGGATGAACAATTGTATATTCATATTTTGATCAAACATTTATAAATAATGTACATTGATAAGCAAACAATATTCTTTTGGCTTGTTTATACATTGCTTGATAATTTATAAAGGTTATGTTATATATATGCACAACTTAATTGGATTAAACCACTAAGCTATTGCTTAGTGCATCATTTGTTTCTGCGATGCATAGGTAAAGAGACAGTTTGAGCATAGAGCCTCAAATCACTTGAGTCTCATGAGAAGAAGGACTTCTTTTAGTGTATTTTTATATATGTATCTACAATTTTGTGATGTATAGTTATAAAGCACTCTTGTGGTATATATGCTAAGGGAATGGGCCTAAATCTTGATTTTGTACTGTAAATAAACATTTTTGGATGACTGTAACTTTTTTTAAAAGTTATTTAAAGATGTTTTTCTTGTATGATATCTCCTCATAATTTAGTAGGTAGAGATTTGTGTTTGTGTTGTTTTAGAGTGATAAGGAGGATCACAAATGATGAAAAGTGTTGTATGAGATTATAGAAGTGTTTTTTTATTATTACAGGTTATTAGACAAATTTTGGGGTAGTGCCCGATACAACCATTATACTGCTGGAATTTCAACACAATGATTCCCAATGTTTTAAAAATGTTTTTGTTAACCCATATTTTTTTATAAAACATTAACAATGTTTTAATATATTTTAAATGGGTTATTTATATTGAGTTTCGTATAGCATGTTTACGTGAATACTACTTAGTTGAGTTTAGTGACCAATTGATGGTATGATCTAGTAAAAGGTGTCACATTAGATGCTATCAAAGTTCTAGTTTAGGCTTTCCTTAGTGGTATCTAAGTGCTTTAGGTATGAAGTTATACATAACAAAATAATGATATTGAGGATTATAGAATTGTTCGCTTACCTACAGTTAATATAAGTGATCATGCAATATGTGATGGTGAGAAAGTTAAAGGTTAGGGTTCGATGACAATGGTATAGGATTCTAATTGGGTGTCATTAGTTTATAAGTGTACAGGAAGATAAGTGTCACCAATAGGTTAGTCTTTAGTTTTCCATTAAGAGATGTGATAGCTTTTGAGATAGGCTACAACTACTACTCCTCTACCACAACCATTCCTATAGTAGCCAAAGCTTCCTCTAGCCTTTTAGAAGACCTACTTAGAGTGGGTGTAGAAGATAAGAGGAAAGGATTTCATGGGCAAGGAAAAGTTGGTGCTAGGCAAGGTAAAGTACTAGCTGGACTGCACAGAGAAGATTATAAGGCAAATGTGGTGTACTCCAATAGAGAAGGTTATATATTCCACCTTATTACTTCAAGAGGAAGCTTTAAAGTGGTGGGAAAACTTGACTGAGCACATGAGAGAAGAAGATCAGACTTGGGATTTCTTCCTCACTAAGTTTTATAAGAAGTATATTACAAAAGATTATCTAGATGATAGAAATGAGTAGTTCATGGATGTTAAGCAAAAAAAGAAGTCAATAAAGGAGTATGAGAAAGACTTCACCATGATCAGTCAATATTCCAATGATACCATTGACATTGAATTTAATAAGTGCAATAGATTTGAGAAGGGATTGCATATTAACATCAAACCACAGGTGGTCCCTATAAAGATTAGTGTAACACCCCCTATTGGATTGCTGAAGAAACCCAATAAACGATGCACTTCCCATTAGGTTACCCATCCTTAGACTTCTCCTATAGTCATTTGTTTAACTTTTACCTATTTTGTACTATTCAGTACTGTTTGACTCCAAATTCCTTTTTATTAGTTCTTATAGTCCATTTAGGTTCATATCAACTTGTTCATGCCAATACAACGAAATTCCAAGTTAATTAGATTTTTCCTAAAATCCAACAACATAACTATTGCTTGGGTCACTATCCCAAAATTTTTAACCTGTGAAACACTTCTATAATAGATTCCCACACACATATTAGCCTAACATCATCAATAAATCAAATAGCAGCACAAGCATTAGGCCACAATCAAGAAAAACACAACATTGAGCCTCAGACTCATAAACGTCAACATGAGCCACACATACATAAAATGATTAACCACTAATTAATTATAGCATAGTCTATATTTATACATTACATCTTATGTCCCTTGTATACATCACACCCATTTCCCACCTAAGTACATAGAGTGTAAAACTATACAAATGTACATTATCAGCCTTTTTAGGAATGACCTCTGAACTTTATTACATGCTTTATGAGGCTACATCCTTGTTTTGGTTACTTGTGCACCAAAAATAGTTATGCAGAGTACATAATATACTCAGTGGTGAATTTAAGCATTTACAACATGCCCAGTAGTCTAATCATGCATAATTAATCATATTCTTATCTTGTTCTAATATCCAGGTGCAACCTAGATTACTACGTGTAAAATTACCATTTTACCCTAAGGGTGTTTCTATCCATATATTATCCAGTTAATCATTTTAACTCATGTAAATTATGGTTTTAGGATTATTATTAACAATTACATGTACAATATTTACTAATTAAGCTAATAAATATTCTTTATGTAAAATGGCCAAAATACCCTTATGTTATATTTAAATGACTCTAGTAAGTTATATGGTTCTTATTTCATTTATTTTAGTTGGCCCATCTAGAAAGAAAACATTGACAGACATTGGATCTAGAGGGAATAAACTAGTGTAGTGGTCAACATTCTGGACCTTGACCACTGCACTGGCCTTATTAAGCTGAAACACACCAACGTACAGATAACAAGGTGTGGTTTGCCTAGGAGACTAGTTTGTCTAATAGACTAGTGCAATGGTTCTTCGAGACCTATGTCGCTGCGTTGAGAAAATCAATACTGGCATCAAGTGGCAAGGATAGAAAGTTATCTATCTAGTAAACTAGTATAGCAGCCCCAATGGGGACCTACGCTACTGTACTAGCCCTGTTTGAAAAATAAATAGTGTAGCAGCTGCTAAAAAAGTCCCTAAGTTAACTAGTCAACCCATCCAGTGGGTGTCTATCTAATGGGCCATCTAACATCAATTTGTGCCCCTTTTTTATTGATTAACTTTTTTTTATTATTTTCAACTCTAAGACAAATAGTTATGAATTTTATGGCACAGTTGAAATTTAGCTTAGCCTAGTATGGCCACAAACAGGCTGTACCACGCGAATTATCAGAAGATATTTTCAAGGGTGTAATTGCTAATAATTATGGTATATTAAGGTAGAATTTATTTCATAAGTATTTCTTAATCATATGCCATTTACTGTATAGTGGAATTATTGGTTCAGGTAGTAGTCATTTTAAGATAGTTATGGGTCATTGTAGCAAGTTTTCACTAAACTTTCTAGGTTCCTTTCTCAGTCATTTTCTATACAATTTTAGACATCATTGGCATCAAGTTTATAGGCCCTAAGTCAACCAATCATAGGCTATTCACAATTCTAAAATATGGTTCAAAATGCGATTATATTCAATTACAAGACATAACCATCAAAGGTACACACTATGGTATATATTTTTCATTTACAAGGTATAGCCCTTATAAGCAATTTACAAGCCACTTTTCTTGACCCTTTTTCTAGCCAAGTTAAGTGCATTCTTCATGCCATTATTAACCCTATTTCATGTTAGTTTTAATCATATACATTACCCTTAAGCCATGCTAACTATTTAAGCTAGTCTTGTTCTTATGATAATGCTTTATTACACCTAACATTTTACACATGTTACTCATATTTTCATGACATTCCCCTTCAGCTAGCTCTTTGGTACAACTAGCAATTAGCCCTAATCATTCATTTTCATGGTGTTCACCCCTAAAATCATCCATTTAACCATGGCTTAAATATACTTACACACATATCTTTGCATTTTTATGCCATTTAAGGTAGTAAAAGCCTATTGTATATCTCGGCCATAATTAGACTTCCATGCCTCCATGCATTATTCAAGCTTATTACCTACCATATTACTAATTCTTGTATCATAGGCCTAATGTACACATAGTTCAACATAAAATAATACAAAGGAGCACTACATCAAGCCACACACATACATAAGCATGAGACAAGCTCTCAGCCACTCAATCACCTCATAACCAACATGTATTTCCCTATAAATTTACAAGAACTTCCATTACATACCAACACCAAAACAATCAATTTATACCTCAAGCACTGTAAACATGCATTAACCATTATTAAAACCTTTTGACCAACTAAGAGTTTGACACTAATCTCATTGCTTTTCATTAAATAACTATCCTCACACTAAAATCAACATGTAATTAAGCAAGTCATATAAGTTCACTTGTACATTACTAATTCTTAACATTTCCTCCCAAGCATGAAGCTAAGATTAAACCTTAAGGCTTTAGTAACATGAGATAAAGGTTAAAATTCATATACTTAAGCCAAATTCTACTCTATAGGCTTGAAGAACCCTATAGATTAGCCTTCAAGCTTCCCAAACCACAATCCAACTTGCCATGATCCATTTCTCCTATTTTCTTCAGGCTCCTTTTTGCCTCAATTCACCTTAAAAGCCATCAAAACACATCACTATAGATGTTAGGCACCTTAAACACCCTAATTCTAGCAAGAAAATTCAAAAGAAACCTAAGGAAACATAAAGGAGCTCACCTTAACTGCTTGCTAAAATGGCCTCTAAGTAGCAAAGTTTGAGGATTTTGAATTTATTCTTGAAGACTCCTTTTTCTGTGTTTCTTTTTCCTCTAGCTCCCTAACATATTAAATTGAATTTAGGTGAGCTGAATTTGAAAAAGTGGGTTGAAGATAATGGTGAAAATAGTGGTTCAAGGCGTAGGTAGCGTCGATTTTTTACTAGCAGCAAGGGAAAGAATTCTTTTTGTTTAAGTGGAAAAGTCCACTTCTTAATCACATTTGCCACTTGGCATGGGCCTTAGGCTAAATGTCCAAGTGTGGGTGGGTCCCACAGCCACCTGAGCCATCCTGGAATGGCTCAATTTTTTGGTAAACTTAGAAAGTTCACCAAAATTTACACGGACCTCAAAAATTTACATTATTTATTTTAAAATTCATCTTTTAATCACCTCTACATGCTCAAAAATTTTTGTGGCTAAATTCCATCGATAGAATAGTTTTCAATCT
>CANXYI010257458.1:0-15437 GCA_948208565.1 Hura crepitans | reverse complement strand
TAGAAGAAGACAAGCCAAAGGTTCTTTCACTACAAAGGTTTAAGTAGGCCCAATTGTAGATGAGGTGGAGTTTACTATGATTGATATCCTAACTACATTCTCTGTTTTGCTAGGGAGACCTTGGTTCCATAAACTTAGAGGTGTCCCCTTTACTTTGCATTAAATGACCAAGTTCTCGTATGAAGGTAACATTATTACCATAAAAGGCTGAAATCAATCATGCAATCTCTACATTGGCTATCTCTAATCAACCTTTCACTGAATTTCATGTTACTAGAATTTATGAATACTACATGGACCCCGTGGTGTCCATGATGATGAAAAAGATGGATTTCTTCCCTAGTACTAGTTTAGGGAAGAATTTGCAAGGTATAACTAAGCCACTGTAGCTCTGCACTCCGGAGGACATAAGAGGATTGGGATATGATCCAAAAAAGAGGGGAACCTAAAGAAAGTGAATTCTTTATGGGACTATTTTGTCAAGCAAAAGATTACAAAGTATAAAGGGACTCCAGAACCTACAATAGTGGATGGGTCCTACAAGCTGGGCTTTGAGATCTTTATAGATGTCAGCCACCTCACTTAGATCTAGTGGATGGAAGAAGTCTTTCTTAAGTTAGTAACTATTGCGAAAATTTATTCTAGCTCTTATAAGAAATTGTCTGATTTAGATTCTAATTTACTTATTGACAAAATGTAACTTTGTGACCTCTTTAAGGCAAACAATTTCCTTTCCAATAAAATGAACAAAGAGTTTGCTTATTTGTGTGATGTTTTGTAACACCCATAGATCAAGGTCTTATAAACAGTACCTTATGGGCTTAAGTGATATTCCCTGCAGTGCGAGTGATGTTCCCTGTGATGCAGGGTATCGTTACGAGTCCAATAAGGGGCGTATTGATCATAAAACTTTGACGAGCCTAAAATAAAGAAAATAAATGAAATGAAAAATTTAGCAGAACCAATAAATCATTTCGGGTTGAGAACTAGTGTATTAGATAAAATGAGTTTGTGCCGAGATAGCCCTGGGATGTGCCCGGATGGATTGGAAAATACCATACCCTGAACCTCAAAAATTCCAATGTGTATGATGGAGAAGGAATTTTAATTTTATGAGGTTGTTAGATATTTTTTTCTAAATATTTTTATTCTGGCTAGTGAATAGTGTCAAAATGTCAACTATTGAATTTTGACTTCAAATTTGACGTGGGCCTTAGTTACACTAATCAAGGATTTTTAAAACTAAAATGAGAATTTTTAGAGGTCTAGAGAATTTTTTGGGAATTTCTGAAACCAAAAATGACATAAAATGAATATTAGCCATTAGATTGCCACGTGTCACAATCTAAGGCAACCACCCACCCCTATATAAGGGGTTACATGTGAAATACTCACATATGCCAAGAGACCATCTTCAACCTAGAGAACCCTAAATAGCCGATGTATTTTCTCTCTCTTCCACCATCTTTTTCTTTAGTTTTCTCCCTCCTTTCTCCTTAATCCACGTAAAAATTATATGAAATCAAGCCTCCATAGTCCTTAGATTCTATTTCTTCAGACAAAATTAAGAAAAGAAGCCTAAATTGGGAGATATGCCACTTAGGTGAATAGTGACATTTTTGTGAGTAAGTTTTCCAAACCAAATTTTTATTTTTGATATAGGTAGATCAAGGTATTCTAAGGATAACCATAGTTTTAGATTTCAATTTGGAGCTCTAAATAATTTTTGAGAATTTTTCTAAGGAGGAAATGGTGTATGCTAGGTATCAAGGATTCAAGTGAGGGAAATCAAGTTCATAAGCCTCAAAGTGGTGGATAAAATGGTATTTTCACACCCTAGGTATATGGAGTAGACTCATATCTAATATGTCTATGTGTTTGGCATGATTGAATGTGTGTATGTTGTATGGAATTATTGGATTTTGGTGTATACATGGTAATAAGCTGGAATGGTGTTATGATTATGTTAATGGCATTAAAATAATAGGTTTGGCATGTTAAATTAGGAAGAAATTTATGTGTATGTGTGGGTGCATGTCTTAGTCAAAATGTGTATATTATAGGTTATGGTATGTGTAAACTTGGTTACGGCATGTTAGGTGAGGAAATGGTTAGGTTATGAAAGATACAAACCAAAATCGGGAATTAACATTGATAGTAACATATGTGGTATGAAATTATGGTGATTTGGTAACTTAATGGTGTAAAGGTATAATGACTTGTAATATGGCATAAACATGTACCTTAAGACATGAATATGGTGGTTGAATGTGCATATGGAAAAGGGGTGGATATTGGATTTGTATGGCTTGAGTTATGTAATGCATGACATACAAAAATGACCAAATGAATAGCGTCGGACTCGTAAATTACCATATGAATAGTAACTTATGTCCATGAGTAAAATTTTGCTATTTTGTGTACATTTCATTATAACATGAGACATAAGGGTATAATAGACCTAGAGAGCAATAATATTGAGGTTAACAGTCATACCTAGTTAATTGGCCTATCAGTTAGACACCCACTAGATGGGTTGATCGGTCAACTAGGGAGTTAGCAGTTGCTAGGTAGTTTGGTCCTTTTGGGGCTACTGCTATATGTTGGATGTGGCGGGTGCAGCCACTGAGGTTCTGAGGTGAACCCTACATATTAGGGTATTGGGAGGTCCACCTGGGCTGATCCATGCTACCCATTTGTTGTCTATGGATATTAGGAGGTCCTAAAGGGCTGATCCTTGCTATCTACCTATGATTGTTTTTAATGTGATTTGGGGTATTGGGAAGTCCCATCAGGCTGATCCCTGCTATCCCATTTATAGATATTGGGATGTCTACAGACTGATCCCTACTATCTGCCAGTCTAGTATTAGGAGGTCTACAGACTGATCCTTATTATCGAGTAAGGTAGGTGTAGCTATCGAGGTCTAAAATATGGGCCATTGCACAGGATAGTTCCTGTTATCTGGTGTTTTAAAGAGTTGTCTGTTTGTCATAGGCATATATTAAAATAAATTGGACTGAGGTATAGATAAGTACACTAAATTTAATAATAAACTGGATTGACCAATAAATTGGTAGACTTAAACTTGATTAAGGAATTGGACACATTGGGATAGGGTAATGGCATCTAAAATTATATGTGGCATATTACATGTACATGTGTTATGACATATTATATTTAGTCAATTCCACCACTGAGTTTTATACTCAGCATGTCGGTGTTCCAATGCGTAGGTTGTAAATCGAGAGATGATTAGCATCAGACATCCATAGTGTAGCTGCCTTCAAGTCTTTTGGTATTTTATTTTTCTTTGAGTTATTATAGTATGCACTTATGTATATTAGGATAATGTGGGTTATGGGTTATGTATCAGAACTAAGTATAAAGACTTGATATGTATGTATAGTTTTATTTGTTAATGTAAATCTACTTGCTTATGATTGTACTGATGAGTTTGAGACTCTGTGATTTATATATATGTGTGTGTTGCTATGTGGTTGTGATCAAGTGGACTAAAAGGGTCCAAAAATGGAATGTGATGGGGAAATGAATTTAGAAGTGTTTTTTTTTGCAGGCCTAAATTGGGATTTATTACTCGAGTAGCCATTATGCTGCCCAATTGTCTCTGAATATCTGATAGTCTTAATTTTAGGTCTTAGGAGACTAAAATAGGCAGTAATAAAAAGGTAAAGAATTAAAAGGGCATAATAGGTAGTTTAGGTCAAAGTTGGTCAAACTTGGGTAAAGGTTAAATGAAAGGCCCCTAAGGAAATCCAAGGATAGGAGACCTCACAAAAGTAGCACACCTTGTCTGTTTCCTATAGAAATAGGTAAGGGTGTTACATTTAGTGGTATCAGAGTAGGTTTAGGCATTCATAGGCATCTTATAAATGAGTGCATGAGTCTAGGGTTTTATCTTGAGTCAAGCTACACAGTTTGATGCTGATGATTATTTTTGGTACAGTTTAACGTGATGAGTGAGCAGACCCTACCCAAGTGAAGGGAAAAGGTGGCTAGCCATGCACCCATTACAATCCATGGACCAGAATTGAGTGTAGCCACTCAAGAACCTAGTGATGCTACCCATAGGCTGCCACCTCAGCCTCAGCCCTAGCCTCAGCCTCAGACACAAGCCTCACCAGCCTTGCTACAATAGATAGTGGATCTGTTGAGGCATACTATAGCACCTCCCACCATCACCACTAACTCTAGCTCCTGTTGCTCCTCCTTTACCTCCAATAGCTCCCCTAGCATTGGAGAAGATGTATTTGGAAAAGGGTTAAAAAGATGGGAGCCATAGAGTTCCTAGATTCGAGGGAGCATGACATAGTGAAAGTGCAGTATTGGCTGGAACGGATTATCAGGATATCAAAGTAGCTGGAGTGCTCTGAAGAGGAATGCTTGAAATGTGCCACATCCTTGCTACAGTAAGAGGCTTACCATTGGTGGGACACGTTGAAGAAAAAAAGTAGCAGTTGAGTTAACATGGGAATTCTTCCTAAAAGAATTCAAGAAGAGGTATATTCCTAATTCCTACAAAGATAAGAAGATGTAAGAGTTCTTTGATTTAAAGTAAGGTAGAAGATCAGTTTCTAAGTATAAGAAAGATTTTAATCACTAGAGTAGCTATGCAACAGAGTTCCTTCTGAATGATGAGGAGAAATGTAAGAGGTTCGAGAAGGTCCTCAATGTGTAGTTAAGGATATAGATCTCGACTCTAAAGATCATAGATTCCTCTAAGTTAGTAGTAGTAGCTTATGAGATAGAAGAGATGTTACAAGAGAAAAGAGAATTATACCAGAGAAATAGGCCATTTACAGCAGGCCAAACCAATTAGGCTCTAAGTGGGACCAAGAGATAGAGGGACTTCTATCCTAGCCAGCAGTCCTAGAGATAGATGGGCTAGGAGTCATAGAGGCAGGCCCCATCATAGAGAACTGGTCAGGGGTATTCTTCTAGACCTCAACCACCTCCATCATAGTAGGCTTCTAGTGCACCTGTATCCGTTGCCAGGAGTACACCCCCAATTTGTGAGAGTTGCTAGAGGAAACATTAGGGCTAGTGTTGATAGTATAAGAGAGGTGAGTTCTTCATTTGTGGGGCCTGAGACCATTATCAGAGGGAGTGCCCTTAGAGGCAGATAGAAGCTATGTAGACTCAGGCTTCAATGGCAGCCATAATTGATAGACCTCTAAGATAGCTGAGACAAGATTAGCCAACCACCAGCTAGAGGGATAAATATGAGGCAAAAGCTTTGGCACAACAGTATGCCATTTGTGCTTAGGAAGAAGTGGAGGCTCTGGACATCATTGTTGGCACATTTCTTTTATTTGAAGTTCCTATACTAGTTTTTATAGATCTTGGATCCACACACTCATACATATTCACCACATAAGCACGAGATAGAGGGCTTGAACTAGAACCTATAGACTTAGATATTCAAGTTACCAACCCTATAGGTTAGATTGTGATAGTGATCACTGTCTATAGACACTATCCTCTAATGATCCATAATCAAACCTTCCTAGTAGATCTGATAGAGCTTCCCTTCTATGAGTTTGATATTATACTTGGTATGGACTAGCTATCAGAGTACTGACTAGTAATTGATTTTGAGAAGAAGAGGTTGAGTTTATAGAACACGAATGGGTAAGAGGTGACTATTATGGGTAAAAAAAGACTCCATGTATAATGTTTTTTTAGCTCTAATAGCCAGAAGACTCATTCAAAAGGGATATGAAGCCTTTTTAACTTCTGTTATAGATACCAGTGTTCAAACCCCTAGCCTGGATCAGATGCCTATTGTATATGATTTCCCTTATGTGTTCCTAGATGAGTTGCCAAGATTAGCACCACATCGAGAGTTAGATTTTGAGATTGAGATATACCCTAATGTGAACCCAATATCAATTACTCCTTATAGGATGGCCCCAATAGAATTGAAAGAATTAAAGGTGCAGTTACAGGAGTTGCTAGATAAAAGGCTTCATCAAGCTTAATGTCTCTCCTTAGGGAGGTCCTGTGTTATTTGTGAAGAAGAAGGAAGGACCACTTAGATTATGCATATATTATAGGCAATTGAACAAGTTGGCAGTTAAAAACAAGTACCCATTGCTTAGGATCAATGATCTCTTTGATCAGTTATAGGGTACCAGTGTCTTCTCCAAGATAGACTTAAGGTTAGGGTACCATTAGTTGTGGATCAAGGAAAGTGATATTCCTAAGACTGCCTTTAGGACATGTTATGGGAATTATGAGTTCCTAGTAATGCCATTTGGGCTCACTAATGCCCCAATAGCCTTTATGGACTTGATAAATAGAATATTCAAGCCATACTTGGATTAGTTTGTGTTCATGTTTATTGATGATATTTTTGTGTACTCCAGAACATAGGAGGAACATAAACAATACCTCCAGATTGTATTGGAGACATTGAGAGAGAAGTAATTGTATGCCAAGTTTAGTAAGTGTGAGTTCTGGTTAGAGGACATAGCATTCTTGGGTAACATTACCTTAGTTGAAGGTATTAGGGTAGACCCGAGCAAGGTTAAAGCAATGTTAGAGTGGAATCCTTCTAAAAATGTGACTGAGATTTAAAGCTTTCTAGGATTGGCAGGATATTATTGCAGATTTGTAAAAGGCTTTTTGATGATTACTACTCCACTGACAAGGTTGATAAGGAAAGATGTTAAGTTCGAGTGGGATGACAAGTGCCATGCTAGCTTTAACAAATTGAAGCAAATGCTGATAGAAGCTCCCATCCTTACTCAACCAGAATAGGGTAAGGAGTTTGTGATCTATAATGATGTATCACATAATAGGCTTGGCTATATGTTGATGCAAGAAGGCAAGGTGGTTGCTTATGCCTTCAGGCAGTTAAAGCCTCATGAGAGGAATTATCCCACATATAACTTGGAGCTTGTTGCAATTGTCTTTGCTTTAAAGGTGTCAAGACATTACTTGTATGGTGAGAAATGCTGCATCTATACTGACCATAAGAGCTTAAAGTATTTGCCTACATAGAAGGAGCTGAATTTGAGACAACGAAGATGGATAGAGTTAATCAAGGACTATAACTAATTCATTGACTACCATCCAGGAAAGTGAATGTGGTTAGAGAAGCTCTGAGCAAAAAGTTGATAGCTACTCTGAAATTGATGCATGCTAGAGTTGATACACCATAGAAGGTGCAGTGTTGGCTGAATTAAAAGTCAAAGGTGACTTTAGGCAATAGGTAAAGGAGGCCTAGTGGAAGGATACTCAGATGGTACAACTAGTGAGTAAAGTCAAAGAGGGGAAGGTAGTAAGCTTTGAGTTAGGTGATGATGGTAGCCTATACTACCAAAATAGTTGTGTCCTAGATGTAGATGAATTGAGATTGCAGATTTTAAAGGAAGCTCATGAAGCTCCATACTCAATGCACCCAGGAAGCACGAAGACATACCTTGGGTTGAAATCTCATTATTAGTGGCTAGGAATAAAGTGAGAGGTAGCCAAATACAAAGCTCGTTGTTTGACTTGTTAATAGGTGAAGGCGAAACAACACGTTCCTTTTGGATTGCTATACCTAATTGCAATTCTAGAATGGAAACGGGAGAAGATCACCATGGACTTTGTCATGGGATTACCATTGACTAGGAACAAGTGTGATGCCATATGGGTGATCATGAATAGGCTGATGAAGACAACCCATTTCATACCTATACAGATGGACTACTCCTTAGAGAAGCTAGCTAGATTGTACATTAATGAGATTGTGAGGTTATATGGAGTGCCAACAGCTATAATCTTATATCGAGATCTGAGATTCACCTCCAAGTTTTGGAAGAAGCTTCAAGAAGTCTTGGGTACTCAATTGAAATGCAGTATGGCCTTTCATCCTCAAATAGATGGCTAATCAGAAAGAGTAATATAAGTGCTAGAAGATATGCTATATAGCTATGCTATAGAGTTTAAAGGCAATTAGGACCAGTATTTAGCATTGGCTAAATTTGCTTACAACAATAGCCATAAGGCTAGCTTAGGGATAGCACCATATGAAGCCTTATATGGTCACCGATGTAGGACTCCTCTTTACTGGAGTGAAGTGGAAGAGAACAAGATAGTTAGATCTGATTTGATTCAAGATGCCGAGGAGAAAGTCAAAGTCATTAGAGAAAGATTGAAAGTAGCATCGGATCGATAGAAATCCTATACAGACTTAAAAAAAAGAGACATTGAGTATAAAGTTAGAGAACGGGTGTTCTTGAAAGTATCGCTGTGGAAGAAGATGCTCCGATTTGGAAAGAAAGGGAAACTCAGCCTTAGATTTATTGGGTCCTATGAGATCGTAGAAAGAGTGGGTCCCTTGGCATATAGACTTGTGTTGCCACTTGAGTTCCAATAAATATAGGATATCTTTCATGTATCTATGTTGAGGTGATACCGATTGGATCCATCACATGTGATTGCTGTAGAGGAGATCCAAGTTCAGCCCGATTTGATGTATGAGGAGGAACCAGTGTAGATCCTAGCCAAAGAAGTGAAGTAACTGAGGAATAAGGCAATTCCCCTAGTGAAGGTGTTATAGAAGGACCACAACACAACATAAGTGACATGGGAGATCGAGGAGCAAATACGGATGCAATATCCTCACCTTTTTAGTACAGGTAATTTTGAGGATGAAATTTCTAAAAAGGGGAAGGATTGTAATGCTCGTAGGTCAAGGTCTTATGAACAGTACCTTTTTAGGCTAGAATGATGTTCCTTGTGGTGCGGGGTATCATTAAGAGTCCAATAAAGGGCGTATTAATCATAAAACTTTCATGGACTTGAAAATAGGGAAAATAAATGAAATTAAAAATTTAGCAGAACCAATAAATCATTTCAGGTCAAAAATTAGTGTATGAGGAGATAAAATGAGTTTATACTAGCCCCAAGATATGCTCGGATAGACTCAAAAATACCATACCTTGAACCTTAAAAATTCCAATGAGTATAATGGAGAAGGAATTTTGATTTTCTGAGCCCATTAGATATTTTTTGCATATTTTATTCTAGTGAGTGAATAATGTCAAAAAGTCAACTATTTAATTTTGACTTAAAATTTTATGTGCTCCTTAGTTACACTAATTGAAGATTTTTAAAACTAAAATGGAATTTTTAGAGGTCTATAGAATTTTCTTGGAATTTTTGAAGCCAAAAATGACATAAAATGAATATTGGCCGTTAAATCGCCACATGTCATGATCTAAGGTAGACACCTACCCCTATATAAGGGGTTACACATGTGAAATACTCACATGTGCCAAAAGACCATCTTCAACCTAAAGAACCTAAAAAGATGATGCATTTTCTCTCTCTTCCACCGTCTTTTTCTTTAATTTTATCTCTCCTCTCTCCTTTAATCCACACAAAAATTATATGAAATTAAGCCTCCACAGTCTCTAGATTCTATTTCTTCAAACATAATTTAGAAAAGAAGCCTAAATTGGGAGATATGTCACTTGGGTGAATAGTGACATTTTTATGAGTAAGTGTTCCAAACCAAATTTTTATTCTCAATATAGGTAGATTAAGGTATTCTAAGAACAACCACAGTTTTAGATTTCAATTTAGAGCTTTAGATAATTTTTGAGAATTTTTCTAAAAAGCAAATTGTGTATGCTAGGTATCAAGGATTGAAGTGAGGGAAATCAAGTTCACAAGCCTCAAAGTGGTGGAGAAAAGGGTTTTGTTTCACACCCTAGGTATGTGGAATAGACTCAAATCTAATATGTCCATGTGTTTGGCATGATTGAATGTGTGTATATGGTATGGAATTGTTGGACTTTAGTGTATACATGGTAATAAGTTGGAATGGTGTTATAATTATGTTAATGGCATTAGAATAATAGGTTTGGCATGTTAAATTAGGAAGAAATTCATGTGTATATATGGGTGAATGTCTTGGCCGAAATGTGTACATTATGGGTTATGGCATGTGTAAACTTGGTTATGGCATGTTAGGTGAGGAAATGGCTAGGTTATGAAAGATATAAACCATAATTGGGAATGAACATTGATAGTAACATATGGATATGAAATTATGGTGATTTGGTAACTTAATGGTGTAAAGGTATAATAACTTGTAATATGTCATGAACATATACCTTAAGGCATGAATATGGTGGTTAAATGTGCACATGGAAAAAGGGTGGATATTAGATTTGTATGGCTTGAGTTATGGAATGCATGACATATAAAAATAACCAAATGAATAGTGCTAAACTCGTAAATTACCATATGAATAGTAACTTGTGATCATGAGTAAAATTTTGCCTTTTTGTGTACATTTCATTATAACATGAGACATAAGGGTATAATAGACCTAGAGAATAATAATATTAAGGTTAATAGTCATACCTAGATAATTGGCCCATCAGTTAGACACCCACTGGATAGGTTGATCGATTAATTAGGGAGTTAGCAGCTGCTAGGCTATTTCATCTTTCTAGGGCCACTATTGTGTATTAGATGTGGCCGATGCAACCATTGAGGTTTTGAGGTGAACCCTACACATTAGGATATTGGGAGGTCCACCTAGGCTAATCCCTACTACCCATTTGTTTTCCGTGGATATTGAGAGGTCCCACAGGGCTGATCCCTACTATCCACGTGTGATTGTTGTTGATGTGATTTAGGATATTGGGAGGTCTCATGAGGCTGATCCCTACTATCTTATTTGTATATATTAAGAGGTCTACAAACTGATCCTTTCTATCTGCTAGTTCAGTATTAATAGATCTATAGACTGAACCCTACTATTGAGCGAGGTAGGTGAAACTACCGAGGTCTAAAATGTGGGCCATTGCATAGGATAGTTCTTACTATTCGGTGTTTTAAAGAGTTGTCTGTCTATCATAGGTCTATATCAAAATAAACTGGATTGAGGTATAGACAAGTACATTAAATTTAATAATGAACTAGATTGACCAATAAATAGGTAGACTCAGACTTGATTAAGGAATTAGACATAAGATAATGGCATCTAGAATTATGTGTGGCATGTTGCATGTATGTGTGTTATGACATATTATATTTGGTTTATTCCACCACTGAGTTTTATATTCAGCGTGTCAGTGTTCGGATGTGCAGGCTGTAGAATGAGAGATGATAAGCATTAAACATCCACAGTGTAGCTGCCTTCCAGTCTTTTGGTATTTTTTTTAATTTATTATAGTATTCACTCATGTATATTAGGATAGTGTGGGTTATGGGTTGTGTATCAGAACTAAGTATGAAAACTTGATATGTAGTATAGTTTTGTCTATTTATGTAAATTTGCTTGCTTATGATTGTGTTAATGGGTCTGAGACCCTGTGTTCTGTGTATATGTGTGGGTTGCTATATGGCTATGATCGGGAGGACCAAAAGGGTCAAGAAATGGAATGTGATGGGGAAATGAATTTAAAAGAGTTTTTTTTATAGGCCTAAATTAGGATTTGTTACCCGAGTAGCTGTTATGCTGCCCAATTGTCTCTTAATGTTTGCTAGTCTTAACTTGGGGTTTTAGCAGACTAAAATAGGTAGTATTAAAAGGATAAAGATTTAGAAGGGAATAATAGGTAATTTAGGTCAAAGTTGGTTAGACTTAGGTAAAGGTTAAATGAAAGGCCCCTAAGGAAGTCCAAGGATGGGTAATCTCAAGGGAAATAGTATACCTTGCTTGTTTCCTACAGAAAGAGGTAGGGGTTGTTACATGTTTTACCTAATGGTAGCATGCATCTAAGTGATCATTACATCATCATTTTTGACATTAACTGCATTAAAACTAATATGTTTAATCTTGGCACAAATAAAAAAGTTAAAAATATATTAATTGCCTGTGATACTACTATCAATAAAAGGAAAAAAATTTGAGAGATTACTAAAAAAATATGAAAGATTCTTTGCCTGGAGTTACAAAGACATGCAGGGTATTGATCATGAAGTTACTGAACACTCCATTCCAACATATGACCACACCATTCTAGTTTAACAAAAGCTCAGGATGATAAGATCCGATTAGGCAGAAAAGGTAAAGGAAGAAGTTGTTAAGCTACTCGAGGCCAAGTTCACTAAAGAGATTGTCTTCCCTACTTGGCTAGCCAACATAGTTCTAATACCTAAGAAGGATAAAAGGGTTAGAATGTGTGTTAATTACTCGGACCTAAATAAAGCATACCCTAAAGATGACTTTCTTTTACTCCACATTGATGTACTAGTTAACAATGCAGCTATGGCAGCTATGTACTCATTTGTTGATTGCTTTTTGGGGTATAACCAAATTTTAATGAAGGTGATTAACAAATGCAAAATAGCCTTTATAACCAAATAGGGGACATACTATTATAAGGTGATACCTTTTGGACTAAAGAACATAAAAACAACTTACCAATGGATGGCCACTAAGCTTTTCCATGATAAGATGCATAAGAAAATTGAGGTCTATGTGGATGATATGATGGTAAAGTCTACTGAAAGGGAAGGACACTTCGAAGTATTAGAAAAGATCTTCCAAAGATTATACCAATTCAACATGAGGCTAAACCCTGAGAAGTGCATTTTTAGACTCACATTAGGAAAATTGTTGGGATTCATGTGTTAATAGAAATATGATTAAAGTAGATCCATATAAGGTAAAGGTGATTTTGGAAATGCCTACACCTTAATAAGAAAAGGAAGTTAGAGGATTCCTAGGTAAACTACAATATATCAACCGGTTTATAGCTAAACTTACTTCAGTTTGTGAGCTTATATTCAACTTTTATGTAAAGGACAACCAAAAAAATGATAGAAGATTACAAAAAAGCTTTCGAAGCCATCACATAGTACTTAACCAAACCTTCTATCCTAAAACCACCAAAACCTAGAAAATCATTAATCTTGTATCTTGTAGTTGAAGAATCTTTCATAGGAGCTCTAATCACACAAGCAAATGAGTTCGAGGTTAAAAATGTAGCCTATTACCTAAGTGAGAAATTGCTCCTATATGAACAAAAGTATGCAAAAGTGAAAAAAGATATGTTTGGGAGTAATTTGGGTCTCTAAAAAGCTACACCACTACTTTTAATCATATAAAGTAGAGGCAGTAGCAAAACACGATCCCCTCAGGTACTTGCAAACTACACCTTCTTTATTAGGTAAGATGGGCCATTGGATCCTACTTTTGCAAGAGTTTGACATCTCCCATGTCATTAAGAAGACAATTAAAGGTTGAGCAATAGCTAAATTCCTAGCACAACCTCTAATCAAGGGAAGGAAAAAAGAATTTGAGTTTTTAAATAAACACTTATGGGCAATATCCCAAGAAGGATGGAAAATGTTTTTCGATAGAGCTATAAACCAAAAAGGCACAGGAGCCAGTGTATTACTCATCAATCAGGAAGTTGAGCAGATGTTCTAGGCTAGGCAATTGGAATTCTCTACAATTAACAATGTTGTAGAATATGAAGCATGCATCTATGGCCTCGAAACTTTATATCACCTGAGGGTAAAAGTAATTGATATATATATGGATTCCATGCTAGTCATACAGTAAGTGAAAGGTAATTGAGAGATCAAGAATGAGATTTTAAGTAAGTATGTTAGAATACTCATAGATCTATTCGAAGGATTTGATTAACACAGTTTCCATCACATCCCTAGAGAATAAAACTAAGTCACAGATGCCTTAACCACTTTGATGTTAGTCTTGAACCTTGCCAAAAAGGATTTGCCTAAACCTATGTACTTTAGCAAATGAAGATTTCTTACCTATATAGGTATAGTCAGCACTCCAGCAGAACAAACCAATGTCGATTTGCCTTGGTACCATGACATCCAAATATACCTAAAAATTAGATAGTACCCAAGCCATGCAATTGAAAAAGATAGGAGGGTCCTATAGAAATTATTAACACAACTTATTTTTTACCAAGGAATGTCATACAAAAGGCAATTGGATGGCATTCAGCTCAAATTATGGACAAATCAGAAGCTCAAAAATTACTCACAGAGGTGTATGAAGGTGTCTATGGTCCTCACATGAATGGAAAAAACTTGGCTAAGAAGATCATGTGATTGGGATACTACTGGTTAACCATAGAAATAGATTGTTGTAACTTTGTCAGAAAATGTCACAAGTGCTAGATCTATAGGAACCTAAATCACCTACCCCCTAATGACTTGGCCAGTCTATCATCTCCTTGGACATTTTCAACATGGGGAGTAAACATAATTGGAGAAATAAGGCTATCAGCTATTAGAGGACATAGATACATAGTTGTAACAATTGATTACTTCTCAAAATAGGTTGAAGTTGAATCTTTCAACAAATTGAAGGCAAAATAAATGGTGAAATTTATTGAAAGAAACATCATTTGCAGGTATGGATTGCCACAACAAGTCATCACAAAAAGTAGAGTACAATTTCAAGGTGAAACCGGGTAGCTTTTGTAGAAATACAAAATATAACATCATAAGTCTTCTTTATATCAACCTTAAGCTAATGGGGTAGTTGAAGCAACCAATAAAATATATAAAAAAATTGCAAAAAATGATAGTTGCCTATAAGGATTGGGCAGATGTGTTACCCTTTGCACTATGAGGATACAAAACAACTGTCAAGACATCTATACAAGCCATACCTTATTCATTAGTTTACAGAATAGAAGTAGTGTTACTAATAGAAATTAAAGTTCCTTCACTCAAGGTTGTGCTAGAAGCAAAAATACCAGAAGTAGAATAGGCTAGAAACAAATATGAACAGTTGGCAATAATTGATGAAAAATGACTTAAAGCTCTTTATTATATGCAATTGTATCAAAAGAGGATTGCTAGAGCTTACAATAAAAAGTTAAGGCCAGACCCATACTAAAAAGTGAGTTGGCACTAAAACAAACCAAATCTTTATTATTAGATCCTAGGGGAAAGTTTAAGCTTAATTGGGAAGGCTCATATTTGGTCAAGAAGATATTCAAACATGGAGGTGTTAAGATCTCAGACTTAGAAGGAAATGAATTCTCAGAACCCGTTAACATGGATAAGCTAAAGAAGTACTTTTATTGAAGAAGAAAAAAGAGTCTTCTAAGTTAAAAACCTAAATAGGGTAGCTTAGGCAAAAGTTAGGACACCTAGACGAGGTGAAAACCTATCAGGCACTTCATGCAAAAGTTAAGGGATCTGAGAGAAAGTGTCCAATCAAGAAAACCTTTTTAAGGCTGATTGGTAATGATAGTATCATTAATGGGAAATTAATATATTTGCCAAGATTAAGTAGCTTAGTTTCAAATGCAATTAATAGCAAGAATGCTTTAGTCATGATCATTGATATGCAAGCTTTCATTAAGTGAGAAAAATCATACAAGGAACTAAACTCTAAAAAAGAGTCTAAATACATCTTTTCTTTTCAAACATAGAAGTTTTATCCTTACATTTTCTCTTTAGTACTAATG
>CANXYI010257352.1:0-10436 GCA_948208565.1 Hura crepitans | reverse complement strand
TTAAGGCCAATTGTCATATTTATGTGCATTATAATTTGTTAATGAGATTAAGCATTTTGACAATGATAATGATGTATGACGATATGTTATGTAAGAAAGAATAGTGTTTCTTGATTAAAGTTATATGGTGTTAATTTCAATTGAGTTATGCACCCTAATTATATCTCCTAGGCATATGAGATGAGTAATACTCTATGAGCTAAAAAGATGATGATAATATGTTATTTTATGTAAACATGGCCAAAGCTTGAGACATGTTTATGTTAAGATGTTAACCTTGATTACATATAAAGAAGTGTATGTTACTCATGATGCGTTATGATGGCCTAACCTAATGGTTTCATGATTAGAAGTGTTATGAACTCATTATGGAATATGTGCATATAATGTTTTTAAAAAGTTCTAGTATGTTGATGTGTATGTAATATTTAAGAAACATGATTATAATTAAGTTTAAAACTTTTCCCATTTGGTCATTTATTAGCCAAACACTTTTAAAATCCACTTTTAATTACATTAAGATAGTGGAACCAAAATAAAATGTTGAGTAGCCCATACAAGTAAACAACCTAAATTAGATAAGTTGATTGGTAAATTAAGGGTTTAGTAGTTGCTAGGGTACTTTTGTACCTAATTTTATGACTTACAATCTTATGATCATGTTGCTGGGCCTTTATGGTCCTAATAAGTTTCAAGTCCATGTGTTAGGACTTTAAGTTCTTGATGACCTTTAGGTCCAGTTGTTGGACCTATGTGGCCCTAATGGCCTTAATGGCCCAGGTGTCCCAGTTATCCAGTATAGCTTATGTGTTTCCTTAATTATAGGCAAGATATATTTAATGTTAAAGCTTAAGACATAAAGCTAATTATTGTAAAGCTGACATTCATTGCTTGATGATATGTGCTCAAAGATGTATATACTTTATAAAGGTTGAGATACACATGCATTGTTTTTTATGATTACATATTATGTAATGCTTATAAGTCGAGGCTCTGTGAATAGTACCACTAAGGTTGAAAAGTGTTCCTAGAGTGCTGGATCACTTTCATGAGGCCCGAGGCAAGGGTATTAGCCATGAAACTTTGAGGGGACATAAAATGATAAAATTGATTTAATTTAAAGATTTAATAAAACCAATAAATTATTTTAGGCTATAATCTAGTGAGCCATAAGCTCAGATGGAGTCAAGTCGAGAATGACCCAAGATGTACTCGAACAAACCTAAAAATACCATACCCTAAAGGTTAAAAATTCCCCTAAGTCCATTGATGAAAGAATTTTTGAATTTTGAGGTTGTTTGCAAATTTTCTTACTTTCGAGCTTTGCACGTAAATCGAAGTAATTAATTAACTATCCTATCGGTGGAATTTGGCTGTGAAATTTTATAAGCCTCTAAATGGGACCAATTAAAGATTTTTAAAATAAACACAATGATTTTTAGAGGTCTGTGTGATTTTTAAAAATTCCCCAACTTTTCTATTGAAATCGAGCTTTTTTAGGAGGCTCGGGTGACATGTGGCAACACCTGTGACACCTCAACCACTATAAATAGGCCTTAGTGACACCTAAGTAGCCACATGGCCAATGCCACTCACCACCCCATTTGTTCTTCTTCTTTCTTCCTCTACCATCCTAATGCCACTTTTTCCTTCCATTCACCATTTTTGCTTCTTTTTGCAAGCTTTTCTCTTCCTAATTACCATCAAAATTCATGTCAATGTGTTAAGAATCAAATTTTAAAGGAATTGGGAGCCATAGGAGTCCCTAAAGCTCAAAGAAATTCAAGGTGTGTGCAAGTGTACATCAAAGAGGGCTAAAAGGCAACTTCTTATGTGTAAGTGATTCCATCCTTTCTAATTTATTTCTTAGAGGATTTAGTAATTCTAAGACATCCAATAGGCTTGGAATTTGATTTGGAGAGTTGTGAGATTTTTCAAGGAACTTTGAATAGGAATGGTGTGAATAGAAGTAAAGGAAAATTAAGGCGTGCTTTGGCCTCTTTCAAGCTTGAAGTGAAGATTCCATCCCCTTTTGTAGTGAGGTTTGTGAATTTAGAGCATTTGATTTATGCCTTGGCCATTTCCTATGACTTGTGTATGGAATGTATGGATATATTGCCTAAAGCATTCATTTAGATGATGTGAACTTGTAACTAGGTTATTTAAGTGTGTTGTAAATGGTTTGGGTGATGAATTTGAAAAAAAAATGAATAGAAGGTGATAGCCATGAATTGGCCGTGAGGGTGTGTGCCTATAAGTGTGAAGATATGGCATAATTTGGGTATGAAATGGATGATTTTGCCTATGTGTGATTGTTGTTATAATGGAGTGTGTGTATGCGTGGTGAGTTGGGCAAAGAATAAAGGGCTTAGTGGTGGTTCCATGGGTGGCCATGAGGTGTCTTAGGTAGTAAGGCATGTGTTGAGATGCTAGCATGGTGTATAAGTTAGAAAAGGGCATGTTAGGTAAGGACTTATGTGTATGTGTGGTGAATTAGGTGAAAACATGCATGTGGTGTGTGATCTAGGCCTAGTCGAGACATGTACAAGGCTTAACATGTGTGTGATTTACATGATAATGGCCTTATATATGTGCAATCATGCTTCTATGATATTAAAATATGTTTATGTGTGCTTGAATGTGGTTAAAGGCATAAGTATGGCAATTTGGGAACATTAGCTGAGAGCTATGCAAGGCCAAAATGGCATGAAAATGAGGTATAACTTAACATGTACATGTGTGTGATATGGCATAACACATGTGGCATAAATTTTGAAATGTTTATATGGCATGACCTAGGTGAAAATGCATGAGTAATAAAGCATGAAATGGCATGAAAAATATAATTGAAATTGGCCTAAAATAATGTGGAAAAAGAGGCTTTAGAATGTACCAACTTTGGCATGAAAATGGTCATTAAAACTTGGGTATTTTGGGAAGGTTATATAACATGAATTAGAAGCCCTTTGATATGGCTAGTTAAGTGGTCAAATGGTACATGGCTTTAGGCCTATGAATGTGTGTGCAAATAAGTGCAAAGGCATTAAGAAAGGATGTAAAAAGGGCCTAGAATAGACCTAAAATGGCCACCGCAAATGAATTTTAGGACTATATTTAAAATGAGTCCTTAGCATGCATATAAGTGGACTAAAGTAATAGACTAGACTAGATTTAACATGACTTTAATTTTACCTAAGAAAGTGCCTAAAATAATTCAGAAAAATCGACTTGAAATTGTCCAGTAAAGCTAAAAATGACCTATAATTATCAAGGTAAAAAATCAATTGTCTAGAAAAATTAATAGCTGTCTATTTTCCACTTTTAAATATTATAAATAGATGATCAGTAAAGAAATGAACATTAAATGAAGTCAAATGGCCTATTAGTTAGACACCCACTAGATGGGTTAACTAGTCTACTTGGGGATTAGTAATTGCTAGGCTATCTATTTATCAGACCAGGCCAGTGCAGTAGTTAGGGTCTAGAATATAGGCCACTGCACACTTTTATTATGATGATTTACTTTTAGGAGGTCTATAGACTGATCCCTATGTTCAGTTGCTTACTTTTAGGAGGTTCCTATGAACTGATCCCTATGGCTATATCAAGCCACTTTTGGGAGGTCTATGGACTGATCCCTATGTTTAGTTACTTACTTTTGGGAGGTTCTTGTGAACTAATCCCTATGACTATATCAGGTCGGTGCAGCGGTTGGGGTCTAGAATGTAGGCCACTGCATATTTTTTTAGTTCCCTCTTGGTTAAGTGCCTGTAAGTGTCGTCTACCTAGTCGGGCCTATGAAATGGAATTAAAGTAAAGTAAAATGCAAGTCTAAAATGATTGATGATAACTTATACTGAGAATTTAAATAAATAAAACATAGTGGAATTTTGGTAATTAGTGGATAAAATGGCATATCACCTAAATAGTATAAATCACTTGACATGTTATCTATACATTGCATATTGACTATTACATTATCATTGCATGCTTTCCTGTGTTTTTAACATGATTTGAATGATTTAAATTCACCACTAAGTTTTATACTCAACATACCTATGTTATGGTGCATAAGTAGTAAGGATAAGCAGACTAGCCTCAGAGATTATGCAGTGTAGCAATACAAGTGTTAAAAGGTAAATAGAGTTTCTTTTATTTGGGTAGTGGCACTCATGTAAATATTATAGGTATAGGTTAGCATGCTTAGAAGTTGCATTGTCTGTGTATGTTAGTAATTATAAGAACTAGGAGTGCTCTACTTATTCAGGTGGCTTGTTGAATGACTTTATATATGAATTTTGAGGAATATGGACCTAAGGCTCTATGTGTTGCTATGTGTGGCTGATATGTTTGGTATGTTTGATTTGGGGAATCAGAAGGGTCCAGAAGGAGGTTAATGGGTCATTTACCTTTAGAAGTGCTTTTACAGGTGGAAAAAAATTTTTAGAATGTCCCTCAGTAGCCATTGTGCTGCCTAAATTTTTTTTTCTAAATATAAGAAAGGTCTATTAAAGGAATTCTAATATGAAAATGACATGATAAAATATAATGTGGGGTTAGATACCTAATTCAGGACTAGCCTAATTCAATGTTTAGATTTCAGTAAGTGTTAAATGAATGAACCCTAGGGAAATCTAAGGATGGATGACCTGTAGGAAGTGCACAACTTATCGAATTTCCTCCGAGATCTGGTAAAGGTTGTCATATCTTATGTATATATAACAACATATTCTATGTCACCTATATGCAAGTATGATTGTGGATGTGTGCACATAAGTTACTTTGATTATGCCACTAAGCATTTGCTTAGCACATCATATTTATTTGTGATGCGTAGGTTAAAAGACCAAATTAGAGTCAAAGCCTCAATATTTAAAGAAGATCAAGAGAACCATTCTTTTTGGAATTTTGTTTCTTTTTTATAATTATGGGATGTATCTCATATAGAGGCACTTTTGTATAATCTTGAGGGATTGGGCCTAATATGGGAAATAGTTGTTTTGTAACTCTTTAAAAGTGATTTGGAAACTTATTAATTATCTATAGAAGTTTTTATATACTTGTATGATATATCTTCCTATTATATGCTTAATAGATGTTTGAGATTTGAGTTGGATGGTTAGATGAACAAAGATGATGTTGGGATATATTAGAAGTGTTTTTCTTTATACAAGAAACTATTCACATTAGGAATAGTGTCCCGATACAACCATTATGTTTCAAATTTTTGACATGAGGATTTTCTAATTTTATTTTTGTGTAATAGAAGGTTTCTGAAAATTCACATTTTTATAACTTTTAAGGTTTAATAAATGGAATTTAAAATAAGTCTTTTACATGTTAAGGTTATGTTAGTTCAAATGATGCTTTGTGTGTTGCTTCATATTTAGGTCCACCGACCTTATAATTAACTTCACCTTCATAAAAATCTAGTGAGTGACCCTTATAAGAGGTGCCATAAAAACCTTTATAAAGCGCCAATAATATCTAGCCAAACCTAAGAAACTCCTAACTTTAATGGCATTCTTAGGTGGCTTTCTACTTATCACAACCTTAATCTTCTAAGGTTTACTCTCACACTATCAGTTGATATCATATAACTAAAAAAAAAAAGCTACCTCATTAATCTAAAAATCACACTTGTTAAACTTGGCATATAGCTATTTCTCCCTCAACTTTTACAACACTAACCTTAAATCTCATCATGGTTTTTCTTATCCTTAGAGTACACCAAAATATCATCAATGAATACCATAACAAATCAATTTAAATGTAAATGAAACCCCTAATTCATAAGGTCTATGAATGCAGTAGGTGCATTAGCCAATCCAAAAGGCATCACTAAAAACTCATAATGCCTATATCTCATCCTAAAAGCTATATTATACACATTTGCATCTATTATTTTAAGTTGATAATACCCAGACCTCAACTTAATCTTAGAAAACACTCTTGCTTCCTTTAGCTAATCAAATAAATCATCTATCTTAAGGAAAGGATACTTGTTCTTTATAGTTAACTTTTTTAGTTGCCTAAAATCAATACACAATCTCATAGTCCTATCTTTCTTCTTTATAAATAAAATTGGTGCTCCCTAAAGAGACACATTAGGGCATTAAACCTTTATTTCGAAGCTTTTACAACTGAACCTCTAACTCCTTAAGTTCTATAGGTGCCATCCTGTAAGGTGATATAGATATAGGTACAGTACCAGGCAATAATTCAATACCAAATTGTACCTCTTTCTCAAGTGGTACTCTAGGCAACTCCTCAAGAAATACATCATAGAACTCACACATAATGGGGATATCCTCAATTCTAGGTTCCACCTTACTAACATTCCTCATATAATCCAAGTAGGCTTGACACCCTTTCCTTATTAGTTTCTTAGCTACTTCAGTTTTGTCACATTAAAGAGGAAGTCTGACCTCTCACCCACAATAACTAAATCCTCATCACTATTAAAGGCCTTAAGAGTTATTCTCTTAAGCCTACAATCAATCATTACTTGATGTTGATACAACCAATCCATCCCTAAAATCACATCAAACTCATCAAACAGTCATTCAATTAGATCAGCCACAAACTTATACTATGATATCTCAAAGGATAACTATTAAATACCCTATTCATAATCCCATATGGGGTTGGTTACTTGAATGTCATGCTTAAGATTTTAAGGTTTTGAATTCCACTTAAGTGTCAAATTAGTACAAACTTATGAATAAATGGATAAGGATATATCAATGCATGTATGAGGAATAAAAAAGAGAAAAAGTATTGATAATCACATTAGGTGTATCCTTCTCCTCACAAGCTTGTATGGCATACTAGAAAGTTGGAGCTAAAGCCTATAACCTATACACACTTTTAAAAGTGACTAACTATAGTGCTCTAGTGGTCTTTTATCTCTTAGGCCTTCTACCAATAGGTGCAGTGGCTCTGGTACCCTATGTCTATTGCTCTTCCTCTTAAATCCTCTTAGGGCAATCCCTAAGTCTATGATATGTTACTCCATGCTTAAAGCGGCCACCAATTGTGTGCCAACACATTCTGCTATGGCACCTACCAAAATACTCACAAGGTTATACTAATGCACCTTTAGTAATGGATCCTGGGATGCTAGCCATTGATGAAATCCCATGCTCTCACATCGGTGGCATTTACATAAAGAAAGCTCCTAGAACAATCCTTTGAGTCTAGCTCTGTGTATGACTTTGAATGGCCAATCACTTATACTTCTTATTAGTAGTAAAATGAGCACTCATTTTGAGACCTCTTGTTGTTATCCCTATTCCCCCACTTCTATCCCATCTTATTAATCTCCTTAATCTCAAAGGCCACTAATATCAAGTCAAAAAACTTTTGAATCTTAAGGCTAGCCATATGTACCTTGATATCATAATTAAAGCCTACCTAAAATTTTTTACATCTAGAAACTTCTATCATGTATATTTTTTTTGCATATTTTAGGAGCCTTTAGAACTCCTTCTCATATTTAGATATACTCAACTACTTCTATTTCAATTGCAAAAACTCCTTACATCTTACCTCCCTATAGGTCTCATTGATATATCTATTTCTGAACTCCACCTAGAAGAACACCCAAGTGAGCATCTCAACTAGCTTTCCTCTTGTTAGGTTACCCATTAGTTACATGCCCCCTTCTGTAAAAGAGACTTAACACAAATTAAACTTTGCTTTACTGTATACTCCATCTGCTCTAACACCCTCATGGTGCGATCTAGCTAATACTCCACAACCACTGAATCATCAATCTTGAGGCTATAGACTCCTCTATACTAAACTTTTAGAGTCTATCCATTATAGATCTTCTGTGAAAAGATAGCTATGGCTATGGTGGTGAGGCGTTGGCTGAGGTATTGCTCCTATAGCTTGTCTTAGGAGCTCAATTAGAGTGGGAAGCATTACCTATTAAAACTGCACTTATGCACCTATTGGTATTAGATTAGAGACAACTAGCACTTTTGAATCATCCTTACTCATTAGGGATCGACTCTCCACCTCATCTTTAATAGGTTTAATTGAATTATTTAGCATCTCACACCTAAAATTGATAGTGAGTACTTAGATCAGTGACTGCAGTAGAATGTATGAAATGCAATGATATGTATAACTCAATCACACAATATACCTACACGTATACACAAAATGCATATATAACCTTAGGTCTAGTGCAGCCTAAACCAAATTCCTAATCTAAAAATGCCTTAAACTAGACTCTAATACCATAAATGTGATGCCCCTTCTCCCATTGACAGAAGCCATTAGATGGAGGAATGCCATATTATGTGCCTTAGGCACCGAATACACTACATAATCTCATCACATCAACTTTAAGTCTTGTACACATTTCATTCACATGTCACATTCTTGTCACATGTTTATCATTTATACAAATTCACATCATTATAAGACCATTTAAGTAATATCTGATAAAAATCTATGGTAGATAAATATTCAATTTGATATGTTAAAATATGTAACTTTACTAACCAAAAGTTTGAAAATTATTATAAAAATTTTTACAAAACATCTAAAAATAAAAACTAATTACAAAGCTTTAAAAACATGATGAACAAATCAATGCATCCAAGCTCACAAATAGTTATAAATATCCCTTAACCTATGCATGGAAAACTAATGCACCAAACGAAATGCTTAGTGGTGCATAACCAACTTTGGTTTACCTCACCACAAAAACATCATATAATATGTAATTTTAAGAAAACTTAACAACTTCACCATTATAACAACATATTACATACAAACATGCATGATCTTACTTGAACTTACTTATAGGATTAGTCTTATAAGAATATCATGCATACACATGCTTAATTTATAACATATTCATCATATAGCATTCATCACAAGTTTTACACATTCAACTTAGTCCATACTCATAATTAAGTCTCATACCCAACTTATATTAGTCACATTTTAGATTGCTCATAGTATAACTTTAAGTTTGGTTAAGTTAGCCCAATGTACACCTCGACCAAAGTCAACTAGAGAACAGGTACCATAATTGCATTGAAGAGCCACATATTTGCTACAAAGAGCCATATAATTACTTTAAAAAGCCTTATAATTGCTCCAAAGAGTCTCACATATTGTATAGTGGTTGCCGACCTTACATGACTGTACCCACCACATCATACGTAAGATGCAGTACTATTACAAAAGACCCTATTGGCATGCCAATTTATCTCAATACTATCAATAGCCTAGCCATACATAGGCATAGTTCATTTATTTCAAAATTGACATGCAATTAGACTTATTCTTTTTTAATAAATTAACCATCACATATTAGCACAATTTGTTCTTGTTATATTGCTGTCTCATTATTCTCAATTTTGATAATGTATCTCATGTTACTCAATTGGACATAACTTTATCACATGTTATACAGCCACATCTCATTATTACATTGTTAACACATTCTTATATCTTGTCCACATAACATATTTATCACTTACAATGTCACATAATTTCATGCCATAATCCAATTTACCTCTTAGAGATTGCTAATTGTTCATTTCAAGCATTAATACAACATAATGTCCCAAATTTCTTATCATTTAAAATTAATAGGTCTCATTTAAATTAAATTTAAGATATAGTTACTCTTCCCATGCATTTAAGTGTGAACCCAAAATTCACACCTAAAATATGCTGAATTTTCATACATTATGCATGTTAAATATAGTGAAAAGTTGTTGCAAAAAATTTGATGGAGAATAATTTAGAATAACAATGCATCTTATAAAAGAAAAATAAAATACATTATGCTAAAAAGGGGGGTCTCGGGTGTGACCCTTTTATAGGTCATGACTATGACCCCTTACTTTTCTAAAGACCATACTTTTGGTTTAGAGGGGTCACAGGCCTAACCTACAAATGGTCACGGCTATGAGGCTTATTCATTTGCAAAAAAACAATGTGAATTTTCATGAAAAATAGTAACAAACTTCCCCAAATCCATTCCAAATCACATTAATTCACTTTCAATACAATTATAACTCAAAACATAAGTATTCTAACACATTTTCTCACATTTTACACAATCAATTACACACAAACTTCACACAATTTCACCAATTATATGCAAAATATAGCATAAACCTAAATTTTGACAATTATGCAAAATATCATAGAACTCAAATTTGCTTATGCACATCCTGAATTAAGAAGCATGAATTTGTCTAACCGCGTTATTCTTCAAGATTTACCTTCCCTTTGGCTTTTCTCTCTCTTGCTTCTACTTCTTCCTCTTTTTCTTCCTACAATCAAAGTAGAAAAACCACACAAAACATATATGTTCACCCATAAAAGTAGCAATTAAATAAATGCACAATGAATTAATGAGTTTGAATAGATTGCCTTTGCAAATTTGAAGAAAATGTTTT
>CANXYI010257223.1:0-13123 GCA_948208565.1 Hura crepitans | reverse complement strand
TATCATATATTATGGTAGCTTCCCATAAGCATTTCATAATTTTAGGCCATTTACTATCTAAGGGATTTATTGGTTCAGGTAATGATCATTTTTGGATAGTTATAGGTTAGTCCGGCAAGTTTTCATTTAGCTTTATAGGTTTATTTCACCATATTTTTTAATACAATTTTCACTAGTTATTAAATGCATTTATAGGCCTAAAAACAATTACAACTTAAGCCATAAAACAAGGCCAAAATCTAGGCATACATGCTATTACAAAAGGTCTCACCATACTGTCATTATAGACACAACATTTAGGTGCATAGTTTATTCTTAAACCATAGCCCTTAAAGGCAATTTCAAGTTACTTTCCACACTGGATTTCTAGTCAATTTCTAAAGTCATGTTAAAGCCATTTCCAAGTAGTTTTCTCACTACCTATCATGCCATTTTAAAGTACATATTAGCTAGGTTCCTGCCAATACAATATCATGCATTACATGCACATTATCTTATAACAACCATATACATTAGCCTTGCCCACACACTACACTTACCAAGCCTCTCCATGCCATGCATAACTCATGGCCACTAAAAGATTTATTGTCAATCCATGCATTTTGACATCATTTATCATACACACACCATGTATATTATTATACTACCATATATCTACACATGTGTACTTCATACAAAGCGTATTATACTGTTTCACAAGCCATACATGCCTTGGCCATATATCATACCCATAGGTACATGGATTGTAACATTAGAACCACCTCTTAGGCATGCATTACTATATTGATCTCTAACTTTTACCATGATACACCCATGATGCACCTCTCAGTTGCATGCATACTTCATACCAATTATGTATATTTCTATCAATTCTCATGAAATGCCATTACATAACAACATCTAATCCCTCATTTCATAGTGCAATTACCCTAAGCACATGTCAAGATACACTAACACACATCAAGCCTTATGAGAAACCTCTCGGCAAAAGTGTAGTTTGACACTAACATTAATTCTTTTTCTAAGTAACCATACCATTCATTTTTCTTTATGCCATACATTAAAATCCTTTAATGCAAACATCTATTCAAGAAAATCCATGCACTCAAATCATCCCAAACTCGAAGTAAAAGTGACTGACATTTAGAGGGCATGAAGTGAATGGCTGAATTCACTAACCTCACACTTCAAAGATGAAGAACCCACCCTTTAAGCCTCTCAAAGCCCACTGCTAACCCGCTAAGGTACACTTTCCTTCCCTTCTTCAAGCTCACTTTTACTTCAATATATCTATAAAGCCATAGAAATCCATCCCTACAAATGTTAGGCATCACAAACACCTAATTCAATAAGAAAAATTAAGGAAAAACTCAACAAATCATAAGGAAGCTCACCTTGGCTGCTTATTGGACAGTTTTTGTCCAAGCATCTTTGGGATTTTTAACTTCTCCTTGGGGACTCCTTTTGCTATAATTCTTTTTCCTCTAACTCCCTAACACTTCAAAATAATTTTTGGTGAGTAGAAATTCTAGAATAGAGCTGAAGAAGATAATGAAAATGGGTAAGAGGGTAGAAGCTGGAGTCGATTCCAGCAAAAAGAGGAGAAGAAAATCCTTCTTCATTTAGTGGGATTTCCACTTGTCACTCATCCTTGCTACTTGATAAGGGTCTTAGGACACATGGCCAAGTGTGGGTGGGTCCTATAGCCACCTCGGCCACAATGACACATTTTGATTTTTTGACAAACTTCAAAAATTTACCAAAATTCACATGGATCTCAACAATTTACACCATTTATTTTAAAATTCATATTTTCATCCCCTCTACATACTCGTAAATTTTTGTAGCCAAATTCCATCGATAAAGTAGTTTTCAAACAGCCTAAATTTGCATGCCAACCTAAAACATTATGAGAATTTGCAATTGACCTCAAAATCCAAAAATTCTTTCATCAATGAACTCAGTGGATTTTTTGAGCTTAAGGGTCTACTATTTTTAGGTTCATCTAGGCTTATCTTGGGACGTTCCTATCACATAGAATTTTTATTGCACTAAGGGGTATATTATAATCTAAAATTTATTATTGGTTTTACTAAATTTTAAATTTTGCCTTTTATTATCAAATTAAAGCCCCTTGAAGTTTCATGACCAATGTCACTACCTCGATTTATGTGGAAATGACCTAGCACCTCAGGTACACTTCCTAGACCTAATGGCACTATTCACGGGGCCTCAAAACATGGGCATTACATTTCTTTCCCTCTTAAGAAAATTTCATCCTTAAAATAACTTGGAGTACAAAGATAGGGATATTGAGCTTTCATATGCTCTTTTGGCTCCCAAGTGGCTTCTTCTATCTTATGGTATCTCTATAGCACCTTAACCAGTGGTATGCACTTATTACTCAATTACTTCATTTCATGAGCCAAAATCTATATTGGTTCCTTCTCATAACTCAAATCTTGTTATACCTTAATATCTGCCATCAAAATCACATGTGAGAGATTTGATCTGTACCTCCTAAGCATAAAAACATGAACAACATCGTGTATCTACTATAGCTCAAGTGGTAGTGCAAGCCTATACGCTAGAGGTCCAACCCTTTCTATAATCTTATAGGGTCCTATGAACCTAGGACTCAATTTCCCCTTTTTCTTGAACCTCATCACCTTTCTCTATGGAGAAACCTTTAAGAACACTTTTTTCCCAATTGTATACTCAATATCCCTTCATTTCAAGTCTGCATATGATTTTTATCTATCCACAGCTGCTTTTACCCTTTCTCTGACTAACTTTACTTTCTCTTCCGCATCTCTGATTAAATCTACAATAAAAATTTTTCTCTCTCCAACTTCACTCCAACACAAGGGAGTCCTACATCGTCTACCATAAAATACCTCATAGGGGGCCATCCCTAAGCTAGATTGGTAACTATTATTATAAGCAAACTCTGCCAAAGACAAGTATTAATCCTAGTTACCCTTAAGCTCAATAGCATATCCTTACGACATATCTTCAAGTATTTGTATCACCCTCTCTAGCTGCCCATCAATTTGAGGATGAAATGATGTGTTATAGGCTAGTCTAGTGCCTAAGGTTGCATGTAGTTTCTTCCAAAATCTAGAAGTAAAACAAGGATCCCTATCAGAAATGATAGTCACTAGCACACCATGTGACCTAACTATTTCATCCACATATAGTCTAGCTAGCCTCTCTATGGAGTAATCTATCCTAACCAAGATAAAATGAGCTATCTTTGTCAATCTATTAACAATTACTCATGCAACATCACATTTACCTTTGGTCAAAGGTAAACCCATCACAAAATCCATGGTCACCAATTCTTATTTTCGCTATTGTATTATTGTAGGATACAGCAATCCAGAAGGAACCTAATGCTCAGCTTTCTCTTACTAGCATGTCAAACACTTTACAATAAACTCTGCCACATCTTTTTTATACCAAGTCACCAATAATATGACTTCAAGTCTAAATACATTTTTATGCTCCTAGGATACATGGAATAAGGAGCCTCATGTGCCTCCTTGAGTATCTATAACCTCAGTTCATTTGTACTGGGTACACACAACTTGTTTTGATAATACAGATACCCATCCTCTGTCAACTCAAACCCTATAGCTTTCCCCTCTTTAACCTTATTTGCCATATGAACCAATTGTTTATCTTTCATCTAACTTTCTTTAATCTTCTGTCTAAAATCTGGCATCGCCTAAAACTCAACCAACATAATATCTTTTGAAGTCTATTGCAAATTAGCATTCATAGCTTTTAGAGCCATCATAAATTTCTTACTCAAAGTATCTACCACTATATTGGCTTTCCCTAGGTGCTAATCAATCAAGCAGTCATAATCTTTGATCAACTCTAACCACCTTCTCTATCTTAGGTTCAACTCCTTCTAAGTAAAGAGGTCTTTTCGACTCTTATAATCTGTATATATGTAGCATTTCTCTTTATGCAAACAGTGCCTCTATATTTTCAAAGCAAACATATAGTAGCTAACTCCAAGTCATGAGTAGGATAATTCATTTTATGTGGCTTTAACTATCTTAAAGCATAAGCTTCTACCTTCCTATCCTACATAGCCATTCAATGAAGCATCATTATACACTATAAAGTCCATACCCTATTCAAGTTGAATCAAGATAAGAGCTTCTATCAGTACCTTCTTCAGTTGCTCAAAAATGGCTTCACACTTATCATCCTACTTAAATCTCACATTCTTTTTAACCAGTTTGGTGAAAGGAGAGGCAATGATGGAGAATCCTTTTACAAATCTCCTATAGTACCTAGCTAAACCCAAAAAACTTTTCACTTAGGTTACATTCCTAGGTGGTTCCTATTTTAGCATTGCCTTTACTTTACTAGGATTAACCTTGATTCCTACTGATGACACTATATGGCCAAAAAAGTAACTTCACTCAGCCAAAATTCGCACTTACTGAGCTTAGCATACAACTGTCTCTCTCTCAGGGTTTGTAACACAACCCTGAGATGTTGTTCATACTCTTCTTGGCTTCTAGAGTACACCAAGATATCATCTATGAACACCACTATGAACTGATCTAGATAAGGCTAATAAACTCTATTCATGAGATCCATGAAAGCTGTTGGGGCATTGGTTAGCCCAAATGGCATCACTAAAAACTCATAATGCCTGTACCAAGTTCTAAAGGCAGTTTTAGGAACATCAACCTCCTTAATCCTCAAGTGATGGTATCCAAATCTCATATCAATCTTAGAGAATACACCTGCCCCTATCAACTGATCAAAGAGGTTATCTATCCTAGGCAATGGATACTTAATCTTCATAGTTATTTTATTCAGCTATCTATAATTAATACATAACTTGAGCAACCTGAGTTTCTTCTTTACAAATAACACAGGTGCTCCCTAAGGAGATACACTGGGTTTGATAAAACCTTTATCTAATAGCTTTTGCAATTGTACCTTAAATTCTTTTAACTTAGCAAGTGCCATTCTATACGGACATTTAGATATTAGAGCAGTACTAGGATATACCTTAATTTCAAAATCTAATTCCCTCTGAGGTGGTAAGCTTGGTAGCTTATTAAGGAATACATTAAGAAACTAAAAAACAATTGGGATATGTGCTAGATTAGAGTTAGAAGTATTCAAGTCAATAACATAAACCAAATATGCCTCACAACCCTTTTGAAGAAGTTTTTATGCTTTAATAGTGGAGATAAGATTATTCAAAAGACTTCTCTCACCATCCACTATGACTATCTGCCCCTCTGCAGTCTAGATTGTCAACTTCTTATGTTTACAATCAAACATGGCTTGATGCTTAATCAGCCAATCCATCCCTAGGATTACACCAAACTCATTGAAAGGTAAATCAATAAAATCAGTAGAAAGTTTATACCCTTGAATCACTAGAGGGCATTGCCTATACACCTTGTTCACAACCACACATTGCCCTATAGGACTACTAACTCTGATGTCTACATCAACGTGCTTAGGCTTTAATTGCCTATTATATGCTTGTGTAGTACATAATGTGTAAAACTAGGGTCTATCAAAGCAAAAACTGGAACATAAAAAAATAAAAAGTACGGAGTATGATGTCTAGTGCTATAGCCTCTTTTCTAGCTCTGATAGCATACTACCTAGCTAGAGCATAAGCCTTAGTTCTAGTGCCCTAGCTAGCACTAGGCTACTTTCTTTTAGTTTGCCTCTGACCTCTATTTTGAGGTGCCATATTAGATGTCTCTGTTTGAGCACCCTTTACTTGCCTTTGAGGACACTCTTTTTTAAAATGGTCTTTAGCACCACACTAAAAACATTCTCCTCTTCTGCTTGCTCTACACTACCCCCCAGTGCCTCTTCTAACAATTGGTACAAGTGAGAAGTCTATTCCTATTAACCCTTGTACTAGGAGTACTATCAGCCTGAGGAGGTAATCGAGGTATGCTTGTAGAAGCTTGTCCTAACCTCTGGCTTTATGCCTATCTCTACCCTTGATACCCTATCTGATACTAGGACCTAGGCTAAGACTATGCCTATGACTGACCCTCTCTCCTATTTTTACCATCTCTCAACATTGTACTAGACTGTCCCATAGTGAATTGCCTCTTTCTTTAGAAGAAGTCCCTCTTTTCTTTTACCATTTCTTCCATGTCATATGCAGCTAACACTAGTACTACAAAATCAATCTCTCTAGGATTGGGTATTTGCATCCTTAGCACTACATTCTATCCTGCCAAGAGTCTTTTGCATTTCTCCTTATCATTAGGAATAAATTCCTTAGCATATTTTAGGAGTCCAGTAAAATCCTTTTCATACTCTGACATTATTCTCTTCCCCTATTTCAAATCTAAGAATTCTTATCTCTTTTTATCCTTTATATACCTCTTTTTGGACTCTGTATGGAAAAATTCCCAAGTCAACTCTATAGGTGTTTTTCTTCTCTTAATAGTGTTCCACCAGTTATAAGCTTCTTCCTATAAAAGATAGGTGGGACACTGCAGATTCTCTATTTCTATATAGTTCAGTTCTCCTAAAACTTTGAATGTCTTGTCTAGCCAATATTCATCTCTGGCTATATCATCCTCCCTCCTTCCCAAAAAGTCAATAGCTCCCATCTTTATTCACCTCTCTAGAGGAGTCTTCTATAGAGGAACTGATGGTGGAGGTGGTACTGGAGCTAGAGGAGGTAGAGGTGGAGTAGTAGCAGTAGTAAAGGTATGTCTGAGCAAATTTACTATTTGTTGCAATAAAGCAAGTGATGCTTCTTCCTGCTATTACCCAGGCACTTATAGCTATGGTTGCTATGTAACATCACTGGGTTTAGGTACTGATGTATTGTCTACCCTCTGTATCATAGTTGGTGCAAAACTAGCCACTTCTTTGGCCCTTCTTTCGAGTGCCTGATCTACTATATGCTTATTGCAGAAAGAGTAACTTACTAGCCTCAAACCATATAAGATTTTTAGGGAATTTGAAACTTAGATATTTGCAATCCTGTACTTAGCCTAGGAACATTAACCTTTACTCTGATACCACAAAATGTCACACCACCTACTTGATTCCTAAAGAAACCCAATAAGCAGTGCACTTTGCACCAAGTCACCTATCTTGACTTCTCCCATAATCATTTGTTTGACTTTCACTTACACTACACTAATCAATTCTATCTAACTCCAAACTTAGTCCTATATGTTATTATATTCCATTTAGGTTCATAATATCATGTTTATACTATTATAGAGTGATAGTAACATATCCAAATATTTCCTAAAAATTTGACAGAACAATAGCTATTCGGGTCACCATCTAAAAATTTTCCAACTTGTAAAACACTTCTATAATAGTAATCACATCGCCTAGACCCTTCTAGTCCACTAGATATCATCCTACCATCATCATCTAACAAATAACAATCACAAGCCCTAGGCTATAATCAAGAAATCACATAAAGCCTTAGGCTCATAAAACATCCATATATGATGTACATACACAAAAAGATTTACCACTAATTAGTTACAACATAGTTTGTCTGTATATATACAAATATAACCTTGTGTCCTTTTATACATCACACCCATTTCCCTACCTAAGTACATAAAGTGCAAAAGCTATATAAATATATTTTATCAACCTTCTCAAAAATGATCTTTGAATTCCCCTACATGTTTTATGAGGCTACGTCCTTATTCTTGGTACCTACGCACCAAAACATGTATGCTGAGTATAAAATACTCAATAGTGAATTCAAGTATTTAAAATATGTCTAGTAGTTTATTCATACATAATATCCTATTCACATCTAGTTCCAATATACAATTTCAACATAGATGACTAACATGGAAAAGTTACCATTTTACCCCTAGGGTGTTTCTGTCTATAAATTAACTAGTTAATCACTATAATTCATGTAAATTATGCTTTGGGTCATTATTATTTACTATATACATAAACCGTAGCATTTTAGACCTTTAAGAATTATCAATGGAAAATTACCAAAATGCTTCTGTGTTATATTTTATAGCCGTATGCAAATTTTATTAATTTTATTTAAAAGTCTCAGTTGGCCTATCTTAGGAGACAATACTAATAGACATTAGATCTAGAGGGAAAATAAACTAATATAGTGGTCCCTATTCTAGACCTGTGCTGCTGCACCGGCTCAGTTGGATTTTAGCACTTGAGGTGCAAATAACAAGTTGTCTGCCCACTAGATTGATCTGTCTAATAGACTAGTGTAGTGGCCCTCAAGGACTTATGCCGCTACACTGGCATCATGTAAAAGATTAGTGATGAAGTGGATATGTCTGCCCAATAGACTGGTCTATCCAATATACTAGTGTAGTGACCTCAAGGACCTACACCGTTGCAGTAGCAATATTAACTTTGGCATCAGGTGGTAAGGATAAAAAGTTGTCTGTCTAAAAGACTAGTATAATGGCCCCATTAGGGACCTACACTGATGTATCGGCCCTATCTAACAAGTAGATAGTGTAGCAGCTACTAAGGATCCCTAAGTTCATAGGTTAACCTATCTAATAGGTGTCTATCTAATAGGCTATTTAACCTTAATATGTGTCTATTTCTTTCCTGATTACCTTTTTATAATATTATAAACTTAAAAATAGAAAGTTATAATATTTATAGCATAGTTAAAATATACCCTGGTCTAGTATGGCCACAAACAAGCTGTATTAGGTGAATTATTAAAAACTATATTCCAAGGTATAATTGCCAATAATTATCATATATTATGCTAGGTTCAATTCCATAAGCATTTCATAATTTTAGGCTATCCAAGGGATTTATTGGTTTAGCTAATGGTTATTGCGGCAAGTTTTTATTTAACTTTCGAGGTCCATTTCACCACATTTTTAACCGTAGTTTTCATTAGTTATTTCATGCATTCATAGGCCTAAAGCTAATCACAACTTAGGCCATAAAGAAGGGCAAAATCTAGGCATACATGCTATTACAATAGGTCTCACCATACTAGCCATTATAGACACAACATTTAGGTGCATAGTTCATTCTCAAACTATAGCACTCAAAGGCAATTTAAAGTCACTTTTCATACTTGATTTCTAGTAAATTTCTAAAGTCATGTTAAAACCACTTCTAAGCATTTTTCTCACTACTTATTATGCCATTTTAAAGTATATATTAGCTAGGCTCGTGCCAATACAATATCATGCATCACATTATCTTATAGCACCCATATACATTAGCCTAGCCACATACCATACGTACCAAATCTCCATTCCATGCATAGCTCATGGCCATAAAAAGATGTATTGACAATCCATGCATTTTGACATCATTTATCATACACACACCTTGCATATTATTATACTAGTATATATCCACACATGTGTACTTCATACCAAGCACATTATACCATTTCACAAGCCATACATGCCTCAACCATATATCATACCCATAGGTACATGCATTGTAACATCAAAACCACCTCCTAGGCATGTATTACTATATAAATCTCTAACATTTACCATGATACACCTCTCAGCTACATGCATACTTCATACTAATTATGTATATTTCTATGAATTCTCATAGAATGCCATTATATACCAACATCCAAACCCTCATTTCATAGTTCAATTGCCCTAAACACATATCAAGCTACACTAACACGCATAAAGCCCCTTGAGAAACCTCTTAGCCAAAGTGTAGTTTGACACTAACATTAATTATTTTTCCAAGTAATTATACCATTCACATTTCTTTATGCCATACACTAAAATCCTTCAATGCAAACATCTATTCAAGCTAATCCATACACTCAAATCATCCCAAACACAAAGGAGAAGTTACTAAAATTTAGAGGGCATAAAGTGAATGGGTAAATTCACTTACCTCACACTTCAAAGATGAAGAATCCACCCTTTGAGCCTCTCAATGGCTATTGCCAGCCTACCACGGTACGATTTCCTCCTCTCCTTCAAGCTCTTTTTTGCTTTAATTTACCTTTAAAGCCATATAAATCCATCCCTACAGATGTTAGACATCTGACACACCTAATTCTATGAAGAAAAACAAAGGAAAAACTAAAGAAATCACAAGGAAGCTCACCTCAGCTACTTGCTAGACAACTTCTTTCTAAGGATCTTTGGGGATTTTTAACTTCTTCTTAGGGATTCCATTTAATGTTATTCCTTTTCCTTTAACTCCCTTACACATCAAAATAGTTTTTAGTGAGCAAAAATTCTAGAATGGAGCTAAAAAAGATGATGAAAATGGGTGAGGGGTAAAAAGCTAGCGTCAATTTTAGGAAAAGGAGGAGAAAAAAATCCTCCCTTTTTATTTAGTGGGATTTCCACATGTCACTCATCCTTGCCTCTTGGCAAGGGTCTTAGGCCATATGGCCAAGTCTAGGTGGGTCCCACAGCCACCTGAGCTACCTCGACACATCTTAATTTTTTTTAGCAAAGTTTAAAAATTTACCAAAATTCACATGGACCTAAAAAAATTACACTATTTATTTTAAAATTCATATTTTAATCCCCTCTACATGCTCATATATTTTTTCATCCAAATTCCATCGATAATATAGTTTTTCAAACTACCTCAATTTGTATGCGAACCTCAAAAATTACATGAATTTGCAAATAACTTTAGAGTCTAAAAATTCTTTCACTAATGAACTTAGTGCAATTTTTAAGCTTCAAGGTCTGCTATTTTCAAGTCTATCTAGGCTTATCCCGAGTTATTCCCAGCCTGTAGATTTTTTATTGCACCAAGGGGTAGCTTATAGTCTGAAATTAATTATTGGTTTAGCAAAATTTAAAATTTTTTCCTTTTTTATCAAATTAAAGCCCCTCGAAGTTTCATGACCAGTGTCACTGTCTCGATTTATATGCAAGTGACCTCGCACCTCAAGCACACTTCTTAGACCCAGTGGCACTATTCACGGAGCCTCAAAATATGGGTATTATATTTATGTGGCTAATTCCATTGACTAATACAACAAGTATTAATATTGTAAGCATAAATGTCTAAGGCATTATAGGTAAGTGCTAAGACACCATGATGCATTAATTATGTACTTAATGTGAGGGGCAACCATGCATGAGTGGTAACTATGTTGGTATAACCGATTTATCATGTATATTATTTGTTGCCTAGTTTTATAACTCAAGGTTGACATATAAAACCACTTATATGTATGCTAGCTTAAGTTAAGTAACTGTGTTATAAATATACACAATACATTAGTTCATTTATACCATTAAGTTTTTTTTATTTGCTAGTTCATGTTTCTTCACAACACTATTTTGACATGTCTACTCTATTCATACCATAATAGGCATGAGTTTTATCTGATGGAGTATCTCTAAATCTTAGAAAATTCTAATTCCCTTTCTTACATCAAATTACTTAATATATTTCTTACATCAAATTATTTCCCACTAATATGATTTGTTAATAAATTATCAACTAGTAGCTAATTTGCATTATGCTTGTCCTAATTTAACTCATGTTTGATGTTGCTTGAGTATATGTGACTTATATATTTCGACTAATGCACCTATGACACGAGGCCTATCCCTAAGTGGCTAACTAAATGCAATCTTTAAGCATGAGGCATAGAGCATACACATAGCTAACATGCTACTTTGAATCTTATATAGTTTTGAATATCGAATATAACTAGTATAAAAGTCTTTGTTCCCTTTTAGACCAACTCTAAGTAAATGATGTGTAAGATTAATTTGATCTAGGAGATTTGGAGATAATGGGGTATATACTTAATATCTTTGAGTTTATGCATGACAAAGTTCTTGTTTTCTCCATTCTTTTGTCGGGAGTTTAGTTCCTCCTACTTCCATCATTGGTTCCTACAAAACAAGCTCTTTCCTAAAATTTTGCCTTTGCATAATAAATATCACTCGACAACAAATGAAATAGAATCACTCCTCTAAGATTTTAGTCTTATTCCTCTTTTATCATCATAATTTATCATGCTGCTACAACTTTACTTATATGTATTAAATTCTTCTTTACTCATTTTTTCTATTGCCCTAAACATACTAATTCGGTGTTGAAATATGTATCCTAGTTCATCGTATGATATGTAGTCTATTTATGTAGAAATTCAACTTTATAACATCTTATTTTATGTAGTTTCTACTACCTAGAGAACCTTAAGCCATCAATCCCATATCTTGTTCAGCAAAATTATAGTAAAGTCATCAAACCCTCATGCCCTTAACCTTTAGTTGTTATCTATTTCCCTCACGGTAAAGAAAGTTTGGCTTTATATACCAGTTCAATAACATTTGACACATAATTCCATACATATTCAAGTTAATCCTTACTTTAACTATTAAATGAATTATATCACACATAGCCAGAAATGCACAAACCTAATGGGACAGTGAAACAAATGGAGAAACTTTCCATACTTGACTTTGGCTCCTATAGCTACTCACTATAGTAGTCTTTGTGCAAGTCATGATCTATTCTACTTCTCTATGCTTTATATAACCCTTATAGACCTTCCCATACTTTTTCCTACAGCTATAATGTCTCTATGTGAGTTACAACATCTAGGATCCAACCTTAATTTGCAACAGTAGCAATAAAAACTTACTGCCATCTATTTTTGTAGCCTTAACTCCTCTATAATTCTAATCTCACTACTTTCCTAATTTTTTTCATCATTTTTTTCTTCTTTTCAAATTTGTATAAAATAATTAGAATAGAGAAATTGATGGTAGCACACCTGTCATGTCATTGCTTGTTACCCAATGGCATGCTTGTCCTGCACTATGCTGCATTATGCCTAGTGATGTTAAGTCACTCCTTGTTGTGGCAATAACTGCTGCACTAGTAGCGCTGCCCCCTTTTTTCACTTTTAGTCACTCAATAGAACATTTGACACTCTAGTTCTTTTCATTTTCTATTTTTTATTCTTGTTATTCTTCTTCTTTTCTTTTTTATTCTCTACTGTAGCTTTCTTCATTCTTAGTTCAGTGTGTTATGCCTAGAAATTTTATTAGAAATTCTCACATTAAGTTTTTTCTCTTTTTAAACTGATGGCCTTCTCTCTCCTCTTTTTTTTTGTTTTTTTCTTTCTTGCTTGTACTAT
>CANXYI010257196.1:0-19564 GCA_948208565.1 Hura crepitans | reverse complement strand
ATATCATCAACTGAGAGGCAGGGAAGCTGATATTCCTAAGATTGCATTTAGAACTAGATATGGGCATTATGAGTTCTTAGTGATGCTATTTGTTATGACAAATGCATTGGTAGCATTCATGAACTTAATGAATAGAATATTTCAACCTTACTTGAATCAGTTTGTGGTAGCATTCATTGATGATATTCTGGTATACTCTAAAACCATGGAGGAACATGAACAACATCTTAGGGTTGTGTTACAGACTCTAAGGGAGAAGCAACTGTATGCCAAATTGAGTAAGTGTGAATTTTGGCTAACTAAAATAGCTTTTTTAGGACATATAGTGTTAGCAAAAGGCATCAGAGTAGACCCTAATAAGGATAAAGTAATGTTAGAGTGGAAACCTCCAAGGAATGTGATGGAGATACGAAGTTTTCTAGGATTAGCTGGGTACTACAGTAGGTTTGTGAAGGGATTTCATTGATTGCAGCTCCTTTAACTAGATTGATTAGAAAGAATGTGAAATTTTAGTAGGATGACAAGTGTCAAGCCAGTTTTAAGAAGCCAAAAAAGATGCTAAGAGAAGCTCCTATCCTGGCTCAATTTGAATAGGGTAAGGACTTTAATGTGTATAGTGATAACTCACTTAATGGCTTGGGTGGTGTATTGATTCATGAAGGAAAGGTAGTAGCCTATGCTTCATGATAGTTAAAACCACATAAGAAGAATTATCCTACTCATGACTTGGAGCTAGCTGCCATTATATTTGCTTTGAAAATTTAGAGGTACTACTTATATGGTGAGAAATGTTATATCTACACAAAATATAAGAGTCTAAAATACCTCTTAACTTAGAAAGAATTGAACTTGAGGTAGAGAATATGGTTAGAGCTGATTAAGGATTATGACTGCTTAATGGATTACCACCCAAGGAAAGCTAATGTGGTAGCAGATGCTTTAAGCAGGAAATTCATGGTGACTTTGAGATCTATAAATGCTAGATTGTAGTAAACCAAGTAGAATGTTTGTGTTGGTTGAGTTACAGATTAAACTAGATTTTAGATAGTAGATAAAGGAAGTATAGGGTAGCCATGAATCACTAATGTCGCTAGTAAGTAAAGTTCAAAAAAGGAAGGCACCAGGATTTAACTTGAGTGAGGATGGATGTTTATATTATCAGGGTAGGTTGTGTGTACTTAATACAAATGACCTGAAGTTACAGATACTAAAGAAGTGACATGAAGCTCTTTATTCTATGTACCATGGTAGTACTAAGATGTATTTGGACCTGAAGTCTTAGTATTGGTGGTCAGGTATGAAGAGAGATATGGCAGAGTATACTATTAGATGTCTGACAAGCTAGTAGGTAAAGGCTAAGTATTAAGTTCCTTCTAGATTGTTGCATCCTATAACAATACCAAAATAGAAGTGGGAAAAAGTTACAATGGACTTTGTAATAGGATTGCCTATAACTAGAGGCAAATGTGTTGTTGTGTGGGTGATTATAGATAGACTGACCAAGATAGCTCAATTGATCCCTGTTAGAATGGACCACTCACTATTAGAATGGACCACTCAATGGAAGAAGGTCCTTAGATTTGGAAAAAAGGGAAAGTTGAGCCCTATATTAATTAAACCATATGATATCACAAAAAGTGTGAGACCTCTAGCATACAGGCTAGCTTTACCCTTTAAATTGTCATAAATTCATGATATGTTTCATGTCTCAATGCTGAGCCAATACAAATTATATCACTCTCAAGTAGTTCTAACAACAGATGTTGAAATACAGTCAAGCTTGAGCTATAAAAAAAACCAATACAGATACTAGCCAAGAGGTGAAGTAGTTAAGGAATAAAGATATTCCCTTAGTTAAAGTCCTCTAGAGACATCATAATGTAAAAAAAGTTACATGGGAGCCTAAAGAGTAGATGATGGCTTAGTATCCACACCTATTCACTCCAAGTACTTTTGATGACAAAATTTCTTAAGAGGGGAAGAATTGTAATGCTCTTAAGTTGAGTCTCCATAAATAGTACCATTGAGGCTAAAAAGTCTTTCTAAAGTGTCGAGTCACCTTCACGAGGTAGGGGTACATGTCATGAAACTTCAAAGGACCATAAAATGATGAAATTGACTTAATTTAAAGATTTAGCTAAACCAATAAATTATTTTAGGTTATAATCTAGTGGGTCGTAGGCTCAAATGGAGTCAGGCTAGGAATAACTCGAGATGTTCCCAGACATACCTGAAATGCCATGCCGTAAAGGTTAAAAATTTCCATGAGTCCATTGGTCAAAGAATTTTTAAATTCTAGCGTCATTTGCAAATTATTTTAATTTTAGGGATTTGTACATAAATCGAGGTAATTGATTAACTATCCTATCAATGGAATTTAGTTGTGAAATTTTACAAGCCTCTAAATAGGACTAATCGAGAATTTTTAAAATAAACATGATAATCTTTTGAGGTCTATGTGATGTTTAAAAAATTCCACGAAGTTTCTACTGAAACCAAGTTATTTTCTAGACACCTAGGTGGCATGTGGCCCTACTTATGCCACCTCACCCACTATATAAGTCTCAAGTTAACACCTAAGTGTCCACTTGGCCACTCACCCCCATTACCCAACCATTTTCTCTTCTTCCTCCTCTCTTTGTCTCGATGCCATGCACCCTCTCTATCCACTATTTTTGCTTCATTTTATAAGTTTTTCCTTGTAATTTACCACCAAATATCCCCAAATTATGTTGGGAATTGATGTGTGAAGGCAGTTGAGGCAAAAGGAGTCCCGAAATCTCAAAAATATTTAAGAGAGCTCAAGTGTTCATACAAAGGGTACTTAGGAACCAACTTTTAATGTGTAAGTAATTCAACCCTTTTTAATTAATTTCATAGAGGATTTAGTGATTCTAAGAATGTCTATATGCTTGGAATTTGATTTGGGGAATTGTGTGATTTTTGATGGATTTTTTAATGTAAAGTAGCATGAATGGAAGAAAAGAAGAATTGAGGTGTGCTTTGGTTTCTTTTAGGCTTGATGTGAAGAATCCATCCCCTTTTGTAGTGAGGTATAGGAATTTAGAGCATTTGAATTATGCCTTGGTTATTCCTATGGCTTTTGTGTGGATATTTATGTATGGAAATGGTGATAAACTTAGCTAAAGTGTGTGTAATAGTGATTTAGTTATTTATTTAGGATAATTATCTATAGAATGCATGATTAAAATGTTGATTTCATGAAAAAGAATGCATAGAGGGGCTTAGCCCCCATTTAGTTGAGAGGTTTGTGCAAGGAGGTGTGTGTGTGTGTGTATGGCTTGTGTAAGTTGACTTTGGCATGGATTAAAGTGCATTTGATATAGAAATATAGGAAATATATGTATATGTGGTGAGAATAGTGAGTATGGATGTAAGGCTTCATTAGGTCAAGAGGTGCCTCAGTGTGTAGGTTAGTTGTATGGCATGTATGCTTGGCATATTGTGTGGCAATTAGCTTGTTAGTGATGGCATTATAGGTGTAGGTGAAGAAATGGATGACTAAGGCTTGTGTGTGTGTGCACTAAGTATGGTCGAGGCATGTCCAAGATGTGCAATGACCTAGTTTGTAAGGCAATGGTATTATGTATGTGTAGGCATGCTTGTGTGATGTTAAAATGTGTTTATGTGTGATTGAATGTGATTACAAGCATGTGTATGGTAATTTAGGGATAATGGCCGAGAGTTATGCTAGGCTAAAATGTCATGGAAATAAGGTATTATTTAGCTTATACATGTGTGTGATATAGCATGACATATTTGGCAATGTTTGTATGGCATAACCTAAGTAAATAAGGCATGAAATATATGGCATTAAGATATCCTTTAAGGTTAAGAAATTGCATGGAAACTAGTATGGAAAGTGGCATAATATAATGACTCAAAAATAGCTTTAAAATCAATTAATTATGGCATCAAAATATGCCTTAATTGGAACTAATTTGCAATGTTTATATGCCATGGAATGGAGGCAATTTGTATGGCAATTTGATATATATATTTCAGCTTGGCTTTAGGCCTATATGAAAGTATGATAATGAGTGCAAGTGGCACTGAAAAATGCCTTGAAAAGGGCCTAAAATAAACCTATAATGGCTATTGCAAAATTAGAAATTGACCTACAACTGTGCCGTAAAAATAAATTTTGGGACTATGATTGAAATTACAACTTAGCATGGGTATAAATGAACCAAAATAATAGACTAAGCTAGATTTAATATGACTTTATTTATGCCTATGAAAATGCTTTAAAATATTTTAGAAAACTAACTCATAATTGTTATAAAGGTTAAAAATGACCTATAAGTGTCCAAGTCAAAAATTGACTATCTAATAAAAATTATAACTACTTTTTTTTCAACTTGGAATATTATAAAAAGTTGATCAGTAAAGAAATAAACTTAAAATGTAGTTAGATGGCCAATTAGTTAGACACCTACTAAATAGGTTGGCTAGTCAACTTAGGGATTAGCAACTGCTATACTATCTATTTATTAGACTGGGCTAGTGCAACAACTAAGGTTCATAATTGAGTCACTACATTTGTCTACGAGGTAGGCCACTATATTGCTAGCATTTTTCCTCTGTATATCATACTATGCCGGTGCTATAGCAAAGGTCCCTAGTGGGGCCATTGCACTAGTCTACTAGGTAGACCTAGATGAATAATTTGATCTAATAAATTGCCATTGGAAGGTCTACGAATTGATCTTGATGAATAGTTGCTCATTGTTTTACCATTTGGGATGTTACTGTGAACTAATCCCTATGGCTCTATCATGCCAGTGCAGCAGTTAAGGCCAAAAATGTGGGCCACTACACACTTTTTTTTTAGTTCCCTCTTAGTTCGATGGCTGTCTATGTCATCTACCTAATTGAGCCTTTGTAATGGAATTAAAGTAAAGTAAAATACCATTCTAAAATGATTGATGATAAATTTAATAAATAAAGCACAGTGGCATTTTGGTAATTTTCTAGTAAACATGGCATATCATCTAAAAGGCATTAGTCAGCTGGCATAACATCAACACACTAAATCTAGACCATTGTTTTATGTTTACTCTTGTGAGTTAATGCATATGGGATGCTTTAAATTCACCACTAAGTTTTATACTCAGCGTACCTGTGTTGTGATGCACAGGTAGCAAGGACAAGCAGACAAGCCTTGGTGATTGTGTAGTGTAGCAATACAAGTGTTGAAGGGTAAATAGAGTTTCTTTTTATCTGAGTAGTGGCACTCATGTAAATTATGTAGGTATGGGTTAGCATGCTTAAGAGCTACTATGTCTATATATTAAACATAGATGTGATATATATAAACATGTTGTTATTTGTTTAGATTGCTTTAGGTCTTGATATCTGTAGGCCTGAGGCCCTATGTGTTTGTGATTTAATATATGTTTGATGTTTGCTAATGTTGACTAGGGGACCAAAAGGGTCTAGATGAAGGTTAAATGGAATGATTGTCTATAGAAATATTTTTAATAGGTGAAAAAAATTTTGGTCTGTCACTTGGGTAGCTGTTGTGCTACCTAATTTTTTATTACTTGTGAAGTGTCTGTAAATGGGTTCTCTAAGTTTATCAGACCATATAAGAACATGATTAAGGATTAGACTAGAAATCTAATCAATACCTAATGGAGTTTTAGAATAGTCTATGAGTGTTAAGGAGTTTACCTCTAAAGAAATACTAGGATCGGTGACCTAGGAGCAAGTGCATGACCTGTCGAGTTTCTTTTGGAATCCGGTAGAGGGTGTCACAGAATTCCTTAATCATATCAACCTAAGGGTGAAAGAGGAGATAGGGGAGCTTTTTATCATATGTGACACATGCACACACATTTGCCTTTTATATTAAGACCAAGAATGGCCACAATTATGCCATGTGGCGATCCTACAATCCATATTAATCCTATTTATGTTTTAAGGTTCAAAAATGTAATTTAATGTTTGGGGCCTTTAAAAATACTTCTTTACACTCCAAAAATTATAGAAATTCTTAATTTAAAGACCTCTAAAATCTCAAGGCCAAAACTCACTAGGAACTTGGTTCATACTCAATCTCATTTTTAAGAAATTTAGATAAAATACTTATTAATGACAAAAAATTATTATTTCAAAATCATTAGGGTATTTGAAATTTTTTATCTTCAATGCTATTTCTAGGTTAGTCTAGGGACACCTTAACCATTTTACAACTCAATGTAAACTAAGGCACTAGTCATTAGATATTGATGTGAAAAATTTATTAGTTTAGTGACTACTTCAAATAACATTGTTTTCATCATTATTTCACCCTTCATAGTCCTATGACTAGTACTCCCTTTAGGCCACCTCAGTGTGACTCAATTACTCAAAAAACACTATTCATACCTCGAGAAGTACTATTCATGAAATTGAGTTTTTGAGTGTTAAAGTTCTCATATTTAGCTTAAAGGGAGTTCTAATAAGATTAAGAATCTAAGTCCATATAGGAATATCTAAATTCTAAAAGCTCTTCAAAACAAGCTCCGTGTAGACCAAGGTTTCAATTCATAGGTCATTAAAGACCTGGACTTTGGTTATCCTAGTAAACCACTACCTATGGGCTTTATTTCTCTAGATAAGCTTTTTGTTAGTCCATTTTGACCTACTTCATAGGGATGTTTCTACATTAGTCCGTGTGGACCTCAAGACAATAATTTTGTGCAGACTTGTGCCTTGATGGTCTATGTGGAGTAGTGTTTTTGGTTACTTGTCTTGTCGATTCGGCCTATCTTTGGCTATCATCATAGCCTTAAAACTTGAGTACTTACATGTATTTTAAGTAAAAGGACATTAAATATCAAGTCAAAGATAAAAGTTTTTCTCAAGGTGTCTCTTTAGAAGAAAGTGTTTTGATTTAGGAAGAAAGGCAAGTTAAGTTACAAATTTATTAGTTCATACGAGATAACAAAATGTGTGGGACTAGTTGCTTATAGATTAGCTTTACATCTAAAGCTATAATAAATATATGATGTTTTCATGTTTGAATGCTACAGAGTTATAGATCAAATCCATCCCATATAGTAGCTATTGATGTTATCAAGATTCAACTTAATGTTACATATGAAAAAGAGCTAGTGAGAATTTTGGCATGAGAGATAAAAAACCTAAAAAACTAAACATTGCCCTTGGTAAAAAGTGTTATGGAAGAATCACAAAATGAAAGAAGCTACCTAGAGAAGTGAATATCATATGAGACAACAATATCCTCACTTCTTTAATCCAGGTACAATTTTAAGGACAAAATTCTTTTTAGAGGGGAAAACTGTAACGCTTAAAAAATCCTAGGTTGTGAATAGTGTTTACCAAGACCTAGGCAACACATATATAAACTGGTGAAAGTATTATACAAAAATTAAGTTTGGGCAAAATATGGAATAAAAATGTTTTCATTTCGATGGTTAAAGATCAAAAGTTTAGTATAAGAGGAAGGGTATGGTGAATAATAAATTATTCAGGGCTAAATTTGAAATTCGTCAATTTTTGCAATTTTGATCGAAATGATATGGGAATCAATTATTACCAATAATATAATATTTTTTGACATATATTATGAATGAAAATATTAATTTTAATGTAGAGAAATAAATAACTCAAGTAATTAATGAAATAACAAAATGTAGGAAATTATAATAGCCTTAGGATTAAATAGTGTACCATTAAATCTCAGACATCCATTTTCACATAAAAATATGAATTCTAGAAATTTATTTAAATAATTTTTAATGTAAGATTTTTATTGATAACAAAACCTAGCAGTTGAAAAAATTTAATTATTAAAAATCATAACTATTGAATCAAAAATATAAATACCAATTATTTTCTTTAATTTTCACTCATTTTATTCAATTAAAAATCAACCAAAAAACTCCTTTCTCATCTTCCCTTGCCACTGACTTGAAGAGCCTTCCTCATTCCATTTTTCTTTAATTTTTCTCACATAAACCACCAAAAATCACTTCCAAATAATAATCTAATTACTCTAAACCTCCTTTCTTCATTCAAATTCATCCATAAGTGTCAAAAATGTAAGAATTCAAGTGATGAATAGTTAGAATAAATAGTACCCAAATTCTTAGTAAGTGTTTTTCTTTTAATTTCATTATTTTATTTAAAGTTTATGAGATCTCAAATAGAATAATATGAAGTCAATTTTACATTTAGAGCTTAAAAGAATTTATTTTTAATTTTTTATTAATTGCATCCATTGAAATAGAGAAAGGAAAGAAGAACAAGGGTAACGGGAAAATTGATTAATAAACAAAGCTAAAGGAAGGAAATTATTAGGTAAAAATTAAAAAGTAAGTGTATTCTTAAGGATTTTAAATTTAAGTGTATTTTAGTATGATGTAAGTTATAATTATGTTGTATATCACTTGAATTGATTAACTAGATGGTATAAATGATTGAATTGGGAATCAATAAGATTAAAATTTTAAAGAATAAAATGAAATAAATGCATTAATAATGTTTAAAAGTAGTGCCAAAACTCATATATTGTATGCTAGGGTCTAATGGTGATTAAATATGTAATAAATGTTAATAGCATATTAAAATTTTAAAATAAAAAATTAAGATATGAATTAAAGAAAAAAATTGGGAATATGTTAAATGAGATCATTATGTATTATGACCGAAATGGTTATGAAGTTATAATTTAAGCATTTTTCAAATTAATAAAATTGGAATATCCAATTTATGTCATGGGTAGAAAATCTATTAAATGAATAATTAAAGAATAAGAAAATTTTTGAAATAAGATTAAAATTTATGGTTTAGTAGTAACATTTAAATAATTATTAAATGAAATTACTAATATCCTTTTAAAAATTTAGACTATATATATATATATATACACACACACACACACACGCATACACAAATACACACACATATACACACACACACACACACACACATATATATATGTATATATACATACATACACATACACATACACACACACACACACACACACACACACACACACACACACACACACACACACACACATACATATATATACATATATATATATATATGTATGTATTTATGTATCTATGTATGTGTGTGTGTGTGTGTGTATATATATATATATATATAGTGATTTAGTACTACATATTGAATTGTCATGTTAATATGAAAAATATTTTAGTGGTAGTCGAAAATTATTAAATCTCTTTGTTAATGAGTAATTTTATGAAACATGATATTGAAAAGTAAGTATGTATGGTATCATGAAGATTTATAAGAAATTAGATGTAATATGTGAAACAATTAAATGTACATTAAAATTTAAAATAATAAACATAATCTAAATGCCCATTTGAATGTGGACAAGTAGTGCCTTGATCGGTTGGCTAGCCACCTAGGGATTTTGTAACAACTTAAAAATCCCGACTCTCATGAATAGTATTTCTTAAAATGAATGTGTTTCTCGAAACTTGAGTCATACTAAGTAGTCCATTTAGGAGTAATAATTATGAGGGAATTTTTTAGCCATCTGAATTCATTTAGATGGCTAAAAAAGATAAATAAGTTTTATGGCAATGCCTTGTGAATAGTCCCATAAGCAAAGTTAAACCATAAATTAAATAAAAATTTGCTCAAAATAATTCTAAAATTATGCAACATGATACATAAACATTTTGAGGAGTCTAATGGCCTTAGAATCAAAATTTTTAGATATTGGGAAGTAATTCTTTGGAATTTTTAATTGAGTAATTATGCCGATTTTCCCTATTCCCTTCATTTTTTGAACTCGAGATTTTAGTGATCTATAGAACTTTGATTATCTAATTTTTGGTGGTGTTAATTTTTTAATTCGAATTCTTGAGAGGGGCATAAATATTTCAAAAAGTATAAATACCATAAAATTCTTTACTTTTTCATTTTCTTTTCCTTTCTTCTTTTCTTTTCTTTTTCTCTTCTTTTACTAACAACTCCTCAATCCTCCTCTCCTCTCTTTTCTTCTTTAATTGGCACCACCCACCTTAAAAATTTATAATAGATGGAAAGTTTATGTTAGAGTGGTTCATGAGAAATTGCATGGAGAAATCGAGGTGAATAGTGACCATTTTCCGATCAGGTAAGAATTTTTGAGTGTCAACATTTTTCTAATGTTCATTACTTACCCAAAAGTGATTTAATGTCATCGTTTTGATTTTTCAGAGCCCTTGTGATTTTATATGATTTTTGCTAAATCTTGACCATTTGAATTCATAGGCAAAATGCCAATCTGTGATTCCCGGGACAAAGAAAAGCCATGAGACAACTTTGGACATACCACATGATGTTATAAAGTATGTGTAATCGTGTTAATATGCTTAAAATGCATGAATATAAGTTTGTGTAAATTGACATAATATGTGAAATTTTACTTCTAATGTAATTATTAGGATTTAATGCAATATAAATGGTCAGGATGTTAAATTGTGTAATGTATGATAAGTATGAGTTAATGTATGCCATATGTGTGTATATGTGGAGGCCAAATGGCATTGAGAAGGTGTATGTGCATGTATGTGTGTTTATGCCATATGTAAGGCATTATGTGTACTCACATAGTTTATGGAATGCTAATGGCATAATGAATGTTGTATGGAGATTTATATGCATGTGTGTGACTTTAGGGATGGCTGAATGCCACTTGCATTTGTGTAATGCTAAATGCACATAATAGATGCTATGTTTAAAACATAATATAGGAAAATGTCATTTTTGGCGTAATGAGACCATAATGTAAATGAGAAGGATAAATGCCTATCCTATGTGATATATGCATTGTAATATGTATAGGAATGCTATAAATGTCAACTAGATGTAACTTCTAATATATGAGTTTTGGTAGTCATGTACTTTATGTATGATATGTTAAGTAGCTAAATTATGTTATATTGAGTAATTGAGTGTGTAGGCATGTTTTACAACTTAAATACATGCTTATGAAGCATGAAGATATGGTATAACTTGTATTTTAGCCTCGTGATGTGATTAAGCCTTGTAACTCCTATAGTTACTCTAGATAAGCAATTTTGCCTAATTTATGGCTATGTGCTCGAATTATCTATTCATGAAACTCGAGCCATGCAATTGAGTGAGAAATGGTTCACTATACTTGAGTATGTCATGAATGTGATGATAAAACATGTGTTAGTGCATATGTATGTAGATAAGTCTAAGTTGGCTATATAACTCATTTTCATGGTAACAACACGAATGTGAGTAACATGCCTTGCTATATGCTATTGGCCCATGTGATATGGATACACAGTGATAAGTATGAATCTATGATACTGTGAGCCTTCGAGCATGATACTGTGAGCCTTCGGGCATGATACTGTGAGCCTTTGAGCATGATACCATTATCTTTCGGGTATGATACCATGAACCTTTGAGCATGATACCATGAGCCTTCGGGCATGATATCATAAGCTTTTGAGGCTAACACCGTGAGCCTTCAGGCATGACATCATGAGTTTACTATTTAGTGTTTGATAATGGTATTGATATTAGGGGAATAAAGTAAGTTAATAACTATTAAGGTTGCTAACGAAGTAATACAGCTTATCATATAATCTAGTTTTCTTGGCACGTAAATAAAGCATGATATGTGGGTTGATATGTTAAATATGTGATGATCATATTCTTAATCTTGTTGTTTGCTCTACATTTTATAGGGTCATGTATATGTTATATCATGTGATTAATGTATATTGTGTAATGTATAGTTATTTTGATATTATGACTATAGCTAATGTATGTCAATACATGATCGAATTATTATGAGTGTGCTTGTTAAAGTGATTACACCACTAAGCTTTATGCTTAGTGCGTTGCTTGTTTTTGCATTGCGTAGGTTAAAGAAAAATACAAATTAGAGTCAAAGCCTCTACACCATAGGAGATACGAAGAATTTCCCTCTAGGTATATTTTGTTTCTCTATAAATGTATAATGATGTAATAGTGTTTATAGTACTCTTGTGATCCAATAAAAGGGATTGGGCCTCATTTGTGTAAATCGGTTTTATTTTGTAACTCTGAGTGATTTATGGTTTTGTAAACCTTTAAAATATTTTTTTTAAATTGCATTGCTTGACATGTATGATATCTATTACTTCTACATGTGATGAGCATTGTTTGAGAGTGCTTAAGGCCCCATTGAGTTTTTATATAATGTTTTAATGAGCTTGAGGCTCCGTTGTATGTGAGATGTTATTGTGATGATTTTGGAGGGTTAAAAGGACCTAGGCAGTTGAGAAACTATTGTGTCACATTTATAAAAGTGTTTTCTTAGCAGGTACTATTTGGGAGAGTGTCCCGGTATAGTTGTTATGATGTCAAAATTTCGACACGATGACCCACTAGTTACCTCATAATGCGTGCCAAAACTATTTTCATGTCTTGTATCTTTTAAGTTTAAAAATGTCTTAAGAAATAAAAGTTTTAACTGGGTTGGGTTTTTGTATGTAGATATTGGATATTGTTATGCATTTTGAGCATCCGTTATTCAGTCTAGTGTACAGAATGGGTGGCGGGCATCATAGATAAGTGGTATTAGAGCTCCAGTTTAGGCTTACGCAAGAGTACTGTAGTGTGTAGACTATTTACATCATTATACTTTATATGTGGTGGCTTATAATCTATCTTTCTTATCTTTGGGTGTAAAGATGAGTTGTAGTATGACTCAAGACGAGGAAGAAGAGGTAAAGAGCTATGCTTCTACCACAATAGCATAAGGGGGTGCTCGATCTGTGAGCATAACTCCTAGTGATGCAGAGGCATGCCGCACCCGTATTGAGAGAGCTATAAGTCTAGTTAGAGACCATGCTAAAATCAGTGAGATAGGTGACCACAGCTACTGTGACTACTACTACTATAGTTGCTACAGCACAGTAGGCAGTTCTACCTCTTGTACCCTAAGAGCTGCAAGCATTTCAGAGAACTTACAAAGAGTAGCTACTAAAAAATAGGGTAGAGTTCTTCAAAGGAGTTGAGGAGGATGATTCTAGCTGGGCAGAGTATTACTTGTACTTGATAGTCATGATTAAGTAGTAGCTCAGATGCCCTCTAGATAAGTATAGAGCATGTGCCATTTGTATGCCATCAAAAGAGGCATTGAAGTGGTAAAAAACCATCACAGAGCATAAAGCGGTAGAGGATCTGACCTAGGAGTTTTTCATGAGGGAGTTTAAGAAGAAGTACATCTCAAAATTATACCTAGATTAGAAGTACTAGGAATTTATGGATCTTAAGCAGAGGCATCAAACCATAGCTAGGTATGAGAAGGAGTTTGTACGGTTGAGCCATTATGCTAAGGCAATTGTTGCTATAGAAGAGGATAGGTGTAAGAAATTTTAAAAAGGGCTAAACTTGGACATTGGGTACCAAGTTGGCTAGATAAGGATCTGAGACTTCTCAGCATTAGTGGATACATGCTAGACAACAAAAATTATTAAGCAATTGAGACAGAGGTGAGATAGCTTCAGGAAGTGGCTATATAGCCTAGGACAGGGCAGTTCCAAATATAACATAGACAAAAAATAAAAAAGTTAGCAGTTTAAGAATAGGTAAGACAAGAAGCATGATCAGAGTCAGAGATTAGGACAAGGATCAAGGTTATGGTCCAGGTAATGGACACAAGCTTTAGGTGTCCCTAGATCTACAGTAGGTAGTGCTCCCACACCAGAGTACAAGATTGTCATAAGATGCACAAGGAAGTGTGTTGAAGGACATTATATGATGTTTGTTAGAGTTATAGTGCTAGAGACCATTTTTGAAAAGATTGTCCTAGGAGGCCATAAGAATCATCATAGAGGTGAGACCAGAGAGAGACCGAGAACAAAGCTAGGGTAAGATAGAAAGACAAGTCAAAGATTAGAGGTCCAGCAACGCAGTATTCCATTAGAACACATGAGGAGGCAGAGGCTAGAGATGTTATAGCAGGTACGTTCCATATCTTTGATTTAGCTACTTTAACACTAATAGATCTGGGGTCTTCATATAGTTATATATGCATAATATAGGTCTTAGACTGGGGTTTAGAGTCAGATGACCTTGGTTTTAACATGATGGTTAGCAATCCAATTGGACAACACATTATAGTGTATAAGGTTTGTAAAAACTATCCTTTGTCAGTACAAGGACATGGCTTTGCTACAAATCTCATTGAATTACCGTTCAATGAGTTCAATCGTATATTGGGCATGGACTGGTTGACCAAGTATCATGCCATGGTGGACTGCAGGAGGAAGAGGATAATGTTGTTAGATGATGATAGGCCAGAAGTGATGCTAAGAGGTGAAAGTTTAGATTGCACAAGCAATATAGTGTCAGCAGTTATAGCTAGAAGGTTGATGTAGAAGGGTTGTCAAGCTTATCTTGCTTATATGGTTGACACATGAAAGGAAGCATTAAAAGCAAGTGAGATACCAGTAGTGGCAGAGTTCAGAGACATTTTGCCAGACAAGCTTTTAGGTTTGCCACTAGATGGGGAGCTAGAGTTTAGGATTAAGGTTATGCTAGGTGTGGCACCAATGTCTATAGCTCTGTATAGGATAGCTCCAGTGGAGTTGAAAGAGTTAAAGGTTCAGTTGCAAGACCTCTTTGACAAAGGTTTTATTAGACCGAATGTTTCTCCTTAGGGAGCACTGGTCCTCTTTGTCAAGAAGAAAGACAGTTCTTTGAGATTGTGTGTAAACTATCGGCAATTGAACAAAGTCACAACTAAGAACAAATACCCCTTACTACAGATTGATAATCTATTTGACCAGTTTAGAGGAGCAGGTGTCTTCTCTAAGATTTATCTTAGATCCGAGTACTATCAGCTAAGAGTGAAGGAAGTGGACATACATAAGATAGCTTTTCAAACTAGATATGGTAACTATAAGTTCCTTATGATACCATTCAGTTTGATTAATGCACCAGTAGCATTCATAGACCTCATGAATATGATCTTTAGACCATTTTTAGATCAGTTCATAGTGGTCTTTATAGATGACATTCTTATATACTCTAAGAATAGCTATGATCATGTAAGGCATTTATGGACAATTTTTCAAATTTTGAGGGATGAGAAACTCTATGCCAAGCTTAATAAGTGTGAGTTTTGGCTAGACGAGATATCATTTTTGGGATACATAGCATCAATAGAAGGTAGAAGAGTTGATCTGAGCAAAATTCAAGTAGTTATAGAGTGGAAACCTCTAAGGAACACGATTGAGATTTAGAGTTTCTTTTATTTAGTCGGGTATTATGAAAGGTTTGTCAAGGGGTTTTCATTGATTTTAGCTCATATGACATGTCTTCTGAGAAAAGATGTGTCATTCGTATGGAATAGCAAGTGTCAAGAGAGCTTTGATAGGCTCAAGAGTATGTTGATTGAGGCACCAATTTTGGTACAACTAGAGATAGGGAAAGAGTTCAATATCTATAGTGATGCTTCATTAAATAGGTTAGGTTATGTTCTCATACAAGATGGTGAAGTGGTTGCCTACGCTTCATGATACACAACACTTGTTTTAGAGCTTATAGCCATTATGTTTGCTCTAAAGATTTAGAGGCACTACCTTTATAGGGAGAAGTGCTACATCTACATGAACCATAAGAGTTTAAAGTATTTACTGATATAGAAATAGCTTAACTTGAGGCAAAGAGATGAATGTATTTAATTAAGGACTATGAGTGCCTTATTAACTACCATCTTAGAAAAGCAAATATTGTTATGGATGCCTTTAGTAGGAAGCTCATGTCAGCCTTAAAGGCTATAAGAGATAGCTTGAAGTTGCAAAATGATAGTGGTCTATTAGTTGAGTTGCATGTATAGTCGAGCTTAGTTGAAATAGTCAAGGATTTATAGAAAGATGATCAGAGGCTCTTGAGTATCATGGGTATGATCCAAGAGGGGAAGTTAATGGAATTCATGCTTAAGGAAAGGCGGGTATTTATATTATCACGACTATCTTTATGTGCCAAACAAGGAAGAGCTGAGATGGCAGATTCTACACGAAATGCATAATGCACCTTATGCGATGCACCCTGGAAGTACAAAGATGTACCAAGACTTATAGATAATTTATTGGTGGCCAAGTATGAAGAAGGATGTGGAAGATTTTGTGACCAAATGCCTCACTTGTCAGCAAGTGAAGGTTAAGCATCAGGTTCCTTTTAGATTGCTTCATCTTATAGCAATACTAGAATGGAAATGGGATAGAGTCACTATGGATTTCGTGATTGGACTACCTTTGACAAGGAATAGACATGATATGGTTTAGGTAGTGGTTGATAGATTGACCAAATCAACTCACTTTATACCAGTAAAGAAGGATTACTCGATGGAGAAGCTAGCTGAGATATATATTGATGAGATCATGAGGCTACATAGTGTGCCTTCATATATTATATTGGATAGAGAACCCCATTTTAGATTGAGATTTTAGAGGAAACTCTAGAATGCTTTGGGGATGATACTTAGTTTCAGCACAGCTTTTTATCCTCAGAATGATGGTCAATCAAAGTGGATTATTCAAGTGCTCGAGGATATGCTTTAAGCATGTGCCATAAAGATTAAAGGCAGTTGGGACAAGTATATCCCTTTAGTAGAGTTTACATACAACAACAATCATTAGGTGAGCCTTGGAATGGCACTTTATGAGGCCTTGTATGGGAGGTAATACTGGACTCTATTGTGTTAGAGTGAGTAGAGTGAGCACAAGCTCATGGGACTATATTTAGTTAAGGACACTGAGGAGAAGGTAAAGATTATCAGAGAGAGACTGAAAGCTGCTTTAGATTGACAGAATTCATATGTGCATATGAAAAGAAGGGATATAGAGTATGAAGTCAGTGTCAAAGTGTTCCTTAAGGTATCTTTATGGAGGAAAGTGTTAAGATTGGGTAAGAAAGGGAAGCTGAGTCTGAGGTTCATTAGCTTTGCCTCTAGAGCTACAACAAATACATGATGTGTTTTATATCAATGTTGAGATAGTAAAGGTTGGACCCTTCACATGTGTTAACAATCGGAGAAGTGGAGATACGACCAGATTTGTCATATGAGGAAGAACCCATGGGTATTCTAGCTAAAGAAATCAAGGAATTGCGAAACAAAATTGTGCCGTTGGTGAAAGTGCTATGGCAACATCACGGCATGGAGGAAGCAACATGGGAAAGCAAGGCATAGATAAGAGAGTAGTATGTGCATCTCTTTAATCCAGGTATGTTGAGGATGCCATTTATCTTAAGAAGGGAAGAAATGTAACAACTCAAAAATCTTGACTTTCATGAATAGTACTTTCCAAGATGAATAGTGTTTCTCAAAACTTGATTCGCACTAAGTAGTCCATTAGGGAGTAATAATTATGAGAGAATTTTAGGTGAAGTTTGAAGTCAATCCAAAGTCGTTTGGATGGCTAAAAACAATAAACAAGATTTTTCAGTAGTGTCCTGTGAATAGTGCCATAAGCAAAGTTGAACCATAAAATAAAGAAAAAGTTGCTCAAAATAATTCAAGAATTATACAACCTGATATTTAAATATTTTGATGAGTCTATTGGCATTGGAATTAGAATTTTTAGATATCAGGAAGTAATTCTTTTGAATTTTTATTTGAGTAATTACATTAATTTTTCTCGGTTACTTTTATTTTCTAAACCCGAGATTTTGGTGATCTATAGAACCTTAATTTATTTAATTTTTAGAGGTGTTAATTGTTTAATTTGGATTCCCGAAAGGGGTGTTAATATACCTAAAAGGAAGGAAATTTTAATTTTTCAAGAAAAGTATAAATACCATAATTCTTTTCTTTTTCTTCATTTTTCTTTTTCGTTCCTTCTTTTTCTTTTCTTTTTTTCCCTATTTGGCCGACAACTCTCCATCTCCCCTCTCCTATCTTTTCTTCTTCAATTGTCACTACCCATCTCTAAAAAATATAGTTGATAGAAAGCTCGTGTCGAGAGCTTTCCATAGACACCAAAATCACCTAGTTTGGTAGAGTAGCTAGGGAGAAATCGTGTGGAGAAACCAAGGTGAATAGTGACCATTTTTCAATCAAGTAAGAATTTTCAATTTTTGACATTTTTTCCCATGTTCGTTACTTACCCAAGAGATGTTTAATATCCTCGTTTTGATTTTTCAGAGTGCGTGTGATTTTATATGATTTTTGCTAAATCTTAACCATTTGAATTTGTAGGTGCAATTCCTGAGGCAAAGGAAAGGTGTGAGATGGCTTCAGACATAATAGACGACATTATTAAGTACATGTAATCACATTATTATGCTTAAAATGCATGAATATGAGTTTATGTGCAAATTGACATAATATGTGATATTTTGATTTTAATGCAATTAATAGGTTTTAATGCAATATAGATGGTCAGAATGTTAAATTGTGTAACGGATGCTAAATATGAGTTAATGTTTGCCATATGTGTGTATATGTGGAGGCTAAATGGCTTTGAGAAGATTTATGTGCATGTATGTGTGCTTATGCCATGTGTAAGGCACTATGTGTACTCACAAGGTTTATTCAATACTAACGGCATAATGAACGTTGTATGGAAATTTATGTGCATATGTGTGAATTAATGGGTAGTTGAATGCCACTTGGATTCATGTAATGTTAAATGCACATGATAGACACTATGTTTAAAACATAATATCAACAAATGTCATTTTTGGAGTAATGAGACCATAATGTAAATGAGAAGGATAAATGTCTATCCTATGTGATGTTTGCATTGTAATATGTATAGGAATGCTATAAATGTCAACTAGATGTAACTTGTAAGGGTCGTGGTCACACCTGAGTTTTGGTAGTCATGCACTTTACATATGATACATTAAGTACCTAAGTTATGTTATATTGAGTAATTGAGTGCATAGGCATGTTTTATAACTTAAATACATGCTTATAAAGCATGAAGATATGGTATGACTTGTATTTTAGCCTCATGATGTGATTAAGCCATGTAACTCTTATAATTAGTTTAGATAAGCGATTTCACCTAATTTGTAGCTATATGCTCGAATTATATATTCATGAAACTCAAGCCATGCAATTAAATGAGTAATGGTTGACTATACTTCAGTGTTTCATAAATGTGATGATAATACACATGTTAGTGCGTATGTATATAGATAAGTCTAAGATGGCTATATAACTCATTTTCATGGTAACAACACGGATGTGAGTTACATGCCTTGCTGTATGCTATTGGCCCATGTGATATGGGTACATAGTGATAAGTATGAACTGATGATACTATGAGCCATCGGGCATGATACCATGAGCCTTCGGGCTTGATACCGTGAGCCTTTAGACATGATAGCGTGAGCCTTTAGGCATTATACCATGAGCCTTTAAGCATGATATCGTCAGCCTTCAGGCATGACACCATGAGTTTACTATTCAACATTTGATAGTGGTATTGATATTAGGGGAATAAATTAAGCTAATAACTATTAAGGTTGATAATGAAGTAATACAACTTATCATATGATCTAGTTTTCTTATCATGCAAATAAA